>CM033107.1:15584050-15730461 GCA_019321725.1 Paulownia fortunei | reverse complement strand
GTGAATTTGAACTTCTTATTTCTAAATCTATTTGAGAGTGAAAATTAACTCTTGAATCAATAAGTGATGGAAGAATTAACCTTTTAATAAAAAAGGGATGGAACCTTTTGATGGAGTAATTTATCTTGAATTATGAAAATAGAACACAAAAAAAAAGTAGAAGAGGCGAGGGGGCCGAAAATTCTAGCTCTCTTACTTGTAGTTTTTGGCCCCTACATTGACAATGTAGTCTAGACCTAATCCCATTAGGTCTCCAACTCTTACCCTAATTAGTCCCCTAATCCAATTAGGAAACCTTCTCCTTTCTTATCTCTTATTTATTTCATTTCAAGACAAATTCTTTTCTTCTTATTATGACTCATTAATTCTAACAATTAAAAAATTCTAATGGGCCTCTAACCCAACGGGGTTGGACTTATTAAAGTCCAATTAATTGATCTCATCAATTAATTAAAAAATCCAATACAATTAATTGATCCAATCAATTAATGAGTTGGTTCCATCATAGGCCACCTAATCATATTTGACTCTATTAAAATAGTTTTATTATTTTAATTGGTTAAATTAATTTAACTCCTTAAACTAATTTTAGGTCAATCTAATATAATTGATCTTCATCAATTAATTAATTCACTCTCAAGAGACCCTAATCATTATTAGGTTCAAATAAATAATCATATTATTTATTTGAATTAATTAATTTAACTGTTTAAATTAATTATAACTCAAGTTGATTAATCTCCATTAATCAACTTAATCCAACATTTTGGATTACAAAACTAGATATAAAAGTGGATCATCTCGATTTGTGTCTGACCTATTAGCTTCACAACTAAGTTAGTTGTGAGTTTGCAACCTTTGCAACTTATGAATAAATTTAATTTTTCGATTAATTAATCCAGTTAATTAATCAACTTGGAATTAACTCCTTAATTCCAAGAACCTCACAAATCAAGGAAAGCACCTAACAGTGCATCTCGACTACCTAGTCTGTAATGCCCAATTCTCAATTCTCTCCTATATAGCCAATAATAAGCATTTTGTATGAATATGCATCTAATCAATGTACATTATTGAATTATGGCATACAAATAGCATGATTGCACGAACATGAATAATTGTTATTATATGCTTCAGTTATGATTTAACATGCATTAGTACATGAAATATGAGATCAAACTTTCATTTATTGATTTAACATATTCCTTAAGTGCCCTTTTGCAGTGAAAAGCTCGGTATCTCGGTTAAGGAAGATTGATGTGTTGAATGGCCATAAAATGAATTATTTGTATTGCTCCATACTAGTTATATGCTAAAGTGATTAATTGTCTAAATATTTACTTGAAATATGTTACATTGGCTAAGAACTAAAAGTATGCACAATGGTGCAATTTGATTGGTTGGTTGACTAGGTTGCATAAAACCATTCTAAACCGCATTGCACTTGATTATAACACCAAAGCATCAATTTTTGTCATCTCCTTAGCCCATGAACATGGCTTTTGGCATGAGAAGACACCAAACATGATGCAACCAATCATCACCCTCCACTTACCTCTCTTTGAAAGGTCAAAGAAATCATTTTCATCCATATTTCTTGTGGAAGCACCTCAAAAACGACCAGCCCTTATTCTTTTAAGTTTCTCCCAAATTTCTACACTCTTATACTCACAAAAGTTGAATTCAATCCATAGGAATCCATAGAACACAAGCTAGAACAAGTTTCCATCCTTTTAAGATTGAAAACCGTTAATTTTGAAGCTTAAATCCAACTTAATCAAGGTATATTCTTTTTCAATGTTTCTTATGATGAATTTGTAGTATCTTGGATGGTTACATGTTTTAGTATGCTTTTGTATAATTGAAAACTTAAGTAAGTTACACTTGAAGCCAAAACCAAGCTAGTTAAGCTAATTTTTAGCAAAATTGATAGTCTTGTGAAATTATTTAATTTACTTGTTTCTATTGATTTTGTAATGCTTATATTGTGTTTGGAAGTTTCTTTGAATGATTGAAAACAATAGCAATTAGTTTGCTTAATTGAAGGTTAGAATCAATTTAAGTTAGAATCAAGTTTACGTCATTTTAATTTGGATTGTGTTCATGTTTTAGGGGCTGCCCTAATAATTATGTTTGAATTATTAGTTATTTAATGGCTGCCCTAATGTTTAATGTCTTGAATTAGTAGTAAAATATGGAGTATGCATTGTTTTTAAGGTTATGTAATTGATATGTAATTCTTTATAAAAGATTGAAAAGTGTATATAAACTTTAACTAGAATAGACTAAATGATTTATAAAAAGGATATTAAATGGTACATGATTTGATTATGTTAGGCCTTTAACACATCCTATCTTCCAAAGTGATTGGCCTTTTCACCTAGCACAAAGTGGACTTGAGGTAAGTTGAAGATTTTATTTGGTGTATCACAAGAATCATATAATGTTTGTTCATGTTTTAATGTGATTGTTGTTGTTTGTCAAATGATGTAATGTTTGATGCATTTATGGTTTATGAAGCATGACACTATTAAGAATATAATGAGGTTTTTGAAAAGGAAGTATGGTACTTGATTGATGGTCGGGTAGACAAGGGACGCGGGAGGGACCGGCGGATCCAACAAATGGTGGCAAATACTTGAGGTTGAAAAACCGTATAGGAAAGCCACAATGAATGAGATAGAATACGGCTAATACCTGAGGTTGAAAGACCAAGTATGGAAACCCCGTATTAGTTCTCTTATTGGCCAATCATTATGAACAGGTTCCGAAAACTATGGTCTATCGCTATTAGTTAGGTACCACACTTCAAGGGCCCTAAAAATGATTTATGAATGAAAGTTATTAAATAGAATATTGTATTTAATGATTTATGAGATGTGCATATATGTTATTTGTTATTGCATTAGTTTCATCTTACTGAGCCTTTACCTCATTTGATTCAAGTGATGCAGGTGGAAATGTACATGTTTAGAGGTTGACTGAGTCTCTAGAGCGGCCGGACAGAGATTTGTTCATATGCCATGCTTCAACCTGTTTTGTAGTTTATTTTGAAAACTTTGTTTTATTTTTAAATAAGCCGCTCTGTTATGGTTTTGTAAATAGATGTACTCAATTTTGATATATGTATATGGTGTGTTTAAAATGATTCAAGTTCTTTCTCTTATAGCTAAAAATGGGAAGTTTTATTAAAAAATCATAACTCTAGTAAAAATGAAAAATTAACATTTCTTGACTTAACTGTATCAGCTTGTTTAGGCTCTGCAGTTAGATTAAGGGGTGTTACATAGTCTTAGGTGAATAGCAAGTGAACCTTTTTTGTTATGAAACCATACAAATATGGTCCCTTCATCAACTAACCTCCGGATTAAGTCTAGGGCATAGATTATTACACAAAACCCTATTTTAACTTAATAACTATGATTCCATTTCAAGTCACATTGATCATTTGATGAATCACTAGAAAACCCTACGTCTAATATTCATCCTGCCTTAGCTAAGGTCTTCGGGATCAAGGACCAAGAAAACATAGGAGATTCTCCTATTCTACCAGATAGGTGATGTATCCTTTGTTGGCTACTCTGATACACCCAACATAAGCCCTTTATGATTGTCATGCAATCAGGAAATACATCAAAGTGTATGATGTCATGCACAAGGCCATCATGTACCTTAAGTTAAAGGACTAATTAATGCACTATCGTAACTAGGAAATTCTCATTCGACAAATAATACTTTCCAATTGAGAATATCTTAGTGGGCCATTCAGTGTACTCGTTCCCTAACAAGTACCCAAACACATGCATTAGCGTCCATACACAAATGTCTATGGAATGAGATATTCTCTTTTCGAGTATACATCATGTGTTTGAGTCTATCGAGCTAATCGATGTCCCATCTCAATGAACCCCTAACTCAGAACATGTTTAAGATCAAAACCATAGAGGTATATTCTATGATCACCATCATATGCGTGACCATGCCCCATAGCTAAAAATGATCTAGGGACTTTATCTAACTAATAAAAATAATTAAAGATAAAGAAATAAATTTTATTTATTTAAACATTATGAATAAGACTATTTTTACAAGAATATAAAAGCTTGCCGCTGATTGGCTTGCCGGGTACTACTCTAACTATTGCTCCATCTACATGGAGGTTTGATGGGTCATGGGCTCAAAAAATTAGGGCATCAATATATTTTATGGGCTCAAAAAATTAGGGCATTCAACATATTGATTGGGCCTCAAGCCCACTAGGCAATATGAAACTCGAGTTACCATTAGGGGCGATGGAATTCAAAAATAATAATGGGAGACATTTTGTAACCAAAGACCTTGTTATGAATAACTATGTTTTTGGAAAGAATCCTGTTCTTCTGCCTCATTTTCAATTTTGTATAGATTCTCTATAAAAATGGCTAAAAATCTACTTGCATCAATTTTGAACACTTATAAATTAATTAGGCCTAATTTTGTCAATTGGCTTAGGAACCTCAAGATTGTTTTATAATCTAAGAAGAGATCCTACATCCTTAATACTCTTCCACCGGTAGGTCCGTTAGTAGATAGGATCGAGGATGAGCTTGCAGAATATCAACAAGAAGTTGATAATGATCTACAGGCGGATGTTATATGATGGCATCAATGTCAAATGAGTTGCGAAGGCAACATGAGGTACATATGCATGCGCATGATATCTATGTTCACCTATAAGAGTTATATGGTGAACACACTAGGCAAGTGTGATATCAATCTTGAAAGAGCTTTTTAGGACCCATATGACAGAGAGCTCTTCAGTCCATGACCACAGATAAAGATGATAGGCCTGATAGAAAGGCTCTAGTCCCTTGGAGTCATTATAGATAATGAACTCTATATGGGTCTCATCCTGCAGTCTCTGCCTCCAATATTTTACACCTTTTTTGTCAACTTCAACATGCATAAGATGGAAACTAGCATTGCTGAGTTGGTTAACATGTTGAAGATGACTGAGTCCACCATGAAAAATGATAAGTTGGTCATACTTATTAGATCCTTTTCCAACTTGAAGGCTGCAAAGCCCAAGAAGAAGAAGGGAAAGAGGAAGATCCTCGAAGGCCAATAAGATGGAAGCTACTAGTGGGGTCTTGAAGGGTTCCAACAAAGTCGATGACAAATACCACTATTGTGGCAAACTTGGGCATTGGAAAAGGAACTGCAAGGAGTACCTTGCGAGCCTAAAAAGTTCAGGTATATATTTTGTTGAAGTTAACTTATTAGTTAATGGTTTTTCTTAGGTATTGGATACCGACTGTGGGTCTTATATTTACAACGATTTGAAGATGATGGTGCCAAGTAGAAAGCTGAGTAGATAAGAGATAGTCTTGGGGCTAGGAATAGAGTAAAGGTTGCTACATTAGCTATAGAAATTGTAAACTTATCTTTGAATAATGGTTTAGTTTTGGTATTGAACAATTATCTTTATGCACCAGATATTATTAAGAATATCATCTCCATTCCTATTTTGGATGGAGAAGGCTAAGGGCTTTTATTTGAGAATGGAAAGTGTTCCATTTCTATATGTTTTACTTCGATTTTTTCTTGTATATTGATGAATGGTTTATATACTTTAATTTCCCATAACTCCATTTTTCACATTCACAACAAAAGAAAAGAAAATTACATAATAATAATTCTTTAAATCAACATATAAGATTGGTTCACATTTATGAAAAATGGATCCATAAGTTGTCATAATTGCTAGACCTTAGAGGTAAGCAAGACTTGCTAACATGTGAATCTTGTCTCCAAGGAAAGATGATCAAATCTCCATTTGTTGGACAAGTTGAGCAGCCAAAGATCTATTGTATTTGATCTATATAAATGTATACGAGTTACTAAGTATTAGTGCTCGAGGGAAATCATTACTTCATAGCCTTTGTTGATGATTATTCTAAGTGCGGTTATGTGTACCTAAGGAGGTACAAATCTAAAGCTATTCAAAAGTTCAAGGAATTTATATGTGAAGTGGAGAGATAGACAGGGATACGTATCAAAGCTCTTCAATAAGATCAAGAGGTGAATACTTGAGCACAAAGTTTCTTGATTATCAAAAGAGAATAAATTCTCTCTTAGTGGACTCCTAATTATACTCATCAACTCAATGGAGTTGCGGGGAGTAGGAATCAAACTCTATTGGATATGGTTTGATTGATGATAAGTTTTACTGGACTTCCTCTTTCATTCTGAAGCTATGCTATAGAAACAACAACATATCTATTGAATAGAGTGCCAACAAAGTTGGTGCTCAAAACACCATATGAGATATGGTGTGGGAAATCACCCTCCTAGAAATTACCTTAGGTATGGGGGTGTGCTACTTACATGATGCAACAAGTAGGAGATAAATTAGATATGAGATCCAATTTATGCAAGTTTGTGGGGTGTCCAAAGGAATCCATTGAATATGTAGATTGAAAGTGCCACCACAATTTAACAGAGAAAGCTTGATTAATATCTTCTAAGCTACGAACCCCAAGTCCTCCCTATGAAATAGGGTAGCAAGCTTCTCTCTAAGATGTCCAAAGAATTTTACTCCCTTTCCGAATCAAAACCTAAAAAAAATATTAAAAATTCTTTAGATTATGTTTGGTAGAGTTAAACTCTCCTAAAAGAACCAACTCAATCAATTCCCTTTCAAGCATGTATAGACCAATTTTGTGGACTTCCATAAGCCACAAAATCGGCCCTCTCCTTTCTCTTCTTTCTTGTCTTGGACTCTTCTGATGCAATCAAGATATATATCTTATATCTTTCCACATCTTCATAAGATAATTAACAAATAAGAAAATTATTTTATCTTATTTATATTTCCTCTTCCAATAATTCAAGTGGGCCTTTAATAATGAGAGCTACTTTGATTTTGGGCTTGGATTTTTACAAAATACAATAATTAATCCAATTAATTAAATTTATCCAAATTCAATTATTTAATCCAATCAATTAATTATTTCACTTAGATTGGGCTTTCTAATCTTATTAGGTCAATAATCTCATTACTTAATTGAAACTAATTCAATTGATTGAATTAATTTAAGCCCCTAATTAATTAATCTCCATTAGTTAATTGAATCCAACTACTTGGATTAATTCCTAGATTAGAAATGCTCCATTCTAATTGTATGTGACTCTTTAAGTTCACAACTAAGTTAGCAGTGGGGCTCACAACGTTTGCAACATTTGCAATTAACTAATTCGTTTGGAATTAATTTCTCAATTCCAAGAACCTCACAAACCACAAGAAACACTTAGAAAGTGTATATCATGGTTCCTAGTCTTAGGTGAAATAGCGAGCGAACCTATTTCAATTATGAGTACCATACAGGTAAGTCTTTCCATCATTTAATCTACTGATTGAGTCTAGGGTATGTATTATAAGTCAAAATCCCAAATAACTCAATAGCTATAGTTATATTTCAAGTTCTAGTAACTCATGATAAATCTATATAATATCATCTTAATCAAGAAATCTTCAAGACAATAATCTTGGCCTTCAAAAATATGGAAAATGTGCATGTCTTGAATTAGTCTCCTGAAGAATTTGTTCGGATCATAGCAACCTCCATTTCTTTGTAGTACTCATCGACACTCTAGGATCCTTGAGTTAGACATTACAACTTGTTGTACAACTCCCGATGATAGTAGCTTGGAATGAAACGTCTTCTCATGATGACCTTCATCTCATCCCAAGTCTCAACAAGCCGTTCATGATTTCTCCTCCTTTTCTTCAACAATTGATCCCACCAAACAATAGCATAGTCAATGAATTCAATTGCAGCAAGTTTTACCATTTTATTCTCGGAGTAGTTGTGGCATTCGAAGACCATCTCCATCTTCTTCTCCCACTCTAGATAGGCCTTAGGGTTATTTCTGCCTTGGAAGGGTGGAATCTTCACCTTGATGCTTCCCAAATCATCATCTCGCTTAGGTCTTCTCCTACCAATGTCTTTGTCTCCACGCCCAAACCATCCCCGGTTCATTTGTGGTTCGTTCAGCTCTTCCCACTCTTCTTCATCTTCAACATCACCCCATTGTGCCCCTAGTTGAATTCGCCTAGGTGGTTGTCAAAATGGAGTGTTTTGATATTGCCCCCTAGTTGTCTCCTCTTCCAACTGTCCATCCTCTCATGAATTTGCTCCAATTCAGTCCTCATCATCTGCCTCATCTCACCCAACAATGCTTGTAGTTGTAGGTTCGGGATGGTTGCTTGTTGTGTCTCTTCAGTTGAGTTTTCTACTTGATTGTGTGACATGTTTAGAATCTGCAAAATAATGTTATAGGATCTCACAAGCGCTCCCTCATGTGTTTCACTCAAGAAAGTGTCACTCACTCTCGTGTTTGGCACTCAATCGACTTTTACCCTCTTATATTCTCACCACTCTTGCCTCTTTCCACTCATTGTGTCTTCTTTTCACTCTTAATCAAACTCAAGAACAATCAAGATTCAAGTGGCACTTCAAGATGAGAATCAACCAAGACAAATCACAAGATTCAAGAAGTAATTCTCGAGAAATCGATGCAAGCAATCAATGCGATAGTAAGGGCCCACGAATAAGGAGAGCTATGTTAACACCACAAGAATTTTCAATTTTGAAAAATTTGCAAGAAATTTTCTGGTTTTGTTTTGTTTTGTTTTGTTTTTTAATCAGAAACCAAAAAATGAAGCAGGAATTTAGGAACAATAAGCGAATTAAAGGGATAATTCAAACTTGCCTTTAGAACCTAGGTTCTGAATACCAACTGATATGAACCTCGCTAATAATACGACGAAACCCAACACCAAAATATGGAATCGAACCCCAAGATCTTTAAGATGCAAGTTTGGTGAACCTTGACCGTGACTAGCAAACCAAGAAACCAAGGCTACATTTGTATACAGAACGCCATACCAAGAAAACTCAAGAACACTCAAGGTTCTTGATGATAAGTTCGATTGTTTTGAACGCCACAAGAATAACTTGATAAGTTCAAAAGTTCTTTCAATAATAAAAGAAGAACAAGATAAATTCTCCAATATTTTATAATTTTCGAATTGCCCCAGAGTATATAACTTGGTCCCCTTTAAATAGGTTTTAAACAATTGTAACTTATGGAAACAAAGAACTAAGGCTAGGAAACTAATTATCCTATGGAAACAAACTAATCAATAGACTAATCAAGTAAATCTTGACCATAATTCATTCCCAAATTTAGGAAACTTCAAAATCTTGCCTATAATATCATCTTAATCAAGAAATCTTCAAGACAGTAACCTTGGCCTTCCAAAAACGTGGAAATGTGCATGTCTTGAATTAGGTTCCTGAAATCTTGGTGATTGACCTTTCCAAAGCTGAAAACATATGTGTCTTCAATTATGCTCCTCAACAATTGAAATCATGGTGATTAATTTCCCTTCAATCTGATTTGGAATTATTTGAAATGGATTTGGACTCATGTTGGGCCATGTGTTTGGCATTTCACCAACTTGTTGAATCAACCTATATAATGCTTCTTTGAAATGTTTGGCCCTAAATCTTGTGATTGATCCACTTGGTAAGCTTAGTGGATTATGTAATTACTAACATTGAGTCCTTCCAAGTCCACGTGTGAGTTCTCCCTCTTATATACGCGAGTGTGTAGCTTCATTTTCATCAAAAAATATACCAAGTGTACATGTTAACATGCATATTGGTTTCACTTAACTTCATGGTCTTGTGTGTGTGTGAAAGTAGTAGTTTATCAACTTTTATTTATCATCCGAATAGGTTTATAAGGCCAACTACTCATATTTGATCCACTTTTAAAGTGCATACCAAACTCCATAGGCTTATTTTTCACACTAGTCTCAACTAATGTAGGTAGATCATAGCATCAAAGATCAAAAGGACTTCCAAAGCTTGTATTGTGAGGTTTGGGTAATGGTGGGAAAATATAAAAAAATGTAGCTAAAAATTGCCCATTTTACACAATCATGCTAGAACCTTTATGAATAAGCACCAACTTCTTCATCAATCCCTTCATTTTTCTTTATTGAACATCCATTTTTCTTCTTTTTGATCTTAGATTATCTCCAAACTTATTTCTTTTGTTGTATGCAACGGGGGTTTATTTATTTTAGGGAGTTCAAATCATACACCTCAATTCATAATCTCTTTATTTTTCTTTTTTTTTTCAATCTTTCCTTCTCTTTATTTTTTTTTTTTTTTCTCTCCTTTTTTTTAATACAACAGTTCATTCAAGAGATTGTGTAAATGAGAAGAAAAAGGTAGAATATTGTTTTTTTTTTATTTTTTTTATAAAACTCGATAATGTGTATAAGTTATCCAAATAATTATTTCAATAGGTTCAAGAGGGGACACTAGGGAATAATTCAAGTATAGGTTGGTTTCAAAGGATCAAACGGTCAAAAAATGGCCTAAATCATTTCCCTAATATTATGCCACCTAGGATTTCACCTCGACTAGTGATCAAATAAGTTCTAGAGGTTGGTAGGATCATTTAGAAAATAATTAGATCTTATAAACTGTCTCTAAACAATTAAATGTAACTCAACAAACTACTTAGTGCATCAAGATTCACAAGACCTCATAAAGTAACTAAAACCAAATTTTGATGTTTAGACACGTAAACAAACGTACAAATTCTAATATTTACTTTTTTTTTCAAGTATGCACATAGTTTATCAGTAAACTTTTCAAACAACAAGCAATAATCCTAAACTTTTGAACTCCCCCCCAAACTTAATATAAGCATTGTCCTCAATTATTGGAAGAATTGTAAAATAAGGGGACTTTCTTGAAAATGGGTGGTGTTTAGCCTTTAACCTACAAAAATGAGTAAAATATCATGGAGCAATCATCATGATATGAAACAACACTCACAAAACAAGAAAAAATATCTTGGGTTGCCTCTCAAGAAGCGTTTTATTTAAAGTGTTTAGCTAGACTGAAACTGAATGCCTTAGATTGCTTCTCCAAGTGGAAGATTAGACATCTTCCAAATTTCATTGCCATTATAATGTTTCAACCTTTGTCCATTGACAAAAAATAATATGCCATCCTTACCTTTGAGCTCAACGCCCCAAATGGAATGTCTTGTTGACAATAAAGGGATCGGACCATCTAGATTTCAATTTTCCCGAAAAAAGTTTTAATCCAGAATTGAAAAGCAACACAAGTTGTCAGAGTTGAAATTCCCTTCTCAAGATCATTTTGTCATGCCATTGTTTTGTTTTTTATTTATAGATTTTAGCATTTTCATAGGCATCAAGCCTAAATTCCTCCATTTCATTGAGTTGCAACAATATTTTCTCCCTATTGCCTTTGTATCAAAATTTAATTATTGCACAGCCCAATATGCTCTATGTTCTAGCTCAACGGGGAGGTGACAAGTTTTTCCATAAACTAATCGATAATGAGACATACCTATAGGAGTTTTATATGCTGTGCGGTATGCCTACAATGCATCATCAAGCTTATGTGCCCAATCCTTTCGATTAATGCTTACCGTTTTTTGAAGGATTTGCTTCACTTCCCGATTTAAGATTTTGGCTTGTCCATTTGATTGAGGATGATATCCAAGAGCTACCTTGTGTCTTACACCATACTTAGCTAAAAGGTTATTAATCATTTTATTGCAAAAATAAAACCTTCATCACTTACAATTGCTATAGGTGTGCCAAAACAAGTGAAAATATGTTTATGCAAGAATTTAAGCACTACCTTGGCATCATTAGTAGGTGTGATAATTGCTTCTATCCACTTGGAGACATAATCAACAACTAGCAAAATGTATGATCGGCCATTTGATGGAGGAAATGGTCCCATGAAGTAAATCCCCCAAACATCAAGGAGCTCAACTTCCATCATGTTAGTCAAAGGAAGCTCATGGCGTCTAGTAATTGTTCCAGTCCTTTGACACCAGTCACATATCTACACAAAAGCATAACAATGCTTAAACAAAGTTGACCAATAAAAACTAGATTGTAATACCTTAGAAGCTGTCCTTGTAGGTCCTAAATGACCACCACATAGGGATGAATAAAAGTGGTTAAGAATTTCATTTGTTTCCTCCATTGGAATGCATCTCTGAATTACAGAATCTAAACACCTTTTGAAGAGCAAGGGATCATCCCATAGATATGATTTCACATCATGTAAGAATTTTTTCTTTTGATGATATGTGAGGTCCGGGGTAATAATCCACTTGCAAGATAATTCACAAAATTTGCATACCAAGGTAAATTATCTTTGATTGCCAAAAAAACTCATATGGGAAAAATTCTTTAATTGGTCCTTCAAAGTTTTCATTTTTATGCTCCAACCTCGATAAGTGATCCGCCATCACATTCTCACTTCCCTACTTATCGTTGATTTCAAGATCAAATTCTTGAAAAAGGAGTATCCACTGGATTAGCCTTGGTTTTGCATCCTTTTTGGCAAAGAGGTACCTAATAGCAGCATGATCGGTATACACTCTCACCTTGGTACCTACAAGATAAGCATGGAATTTATCAAATGAAAACACAATGACTAACAATTCTTTTTCAGCGGTGGTGTAATTTTGTTGAGTATCATCAAGTGTTCGGCTTGCATAGTAAATGGCCCTAAATTTTTTTTCTTTTATTTGTCCTAACACTACTCCAACCGCATAATCACTAGCATCAAACATAAGTTCAAATGGTTGGGTCCAATCTAGTACCACCATAATAGGAGCTGAAATGAGAGCCTTCTTGATGTGATCAAAGGCCTATAAGCAATCAACATTAAAGTCAAATGGCTTCTCTTTTTTCCAAAAAGGTTGCACAAAGGTTTTACAATTTTTGAAAAATCTTTAATGAATCTTCTATAAAACCCGGCATGTCCCAAAAAACTACGAATAGCTTTCACATTGATTGGTGGTGGAAGTTTTTCAATAGCAATAATTTTGGCTCGATCTACCTCAAGTCCTTCGGAGGACACTCGGTGACCTAAAACAATACCTTCTTTTACCATAAAATGGCATTTTTCCCAATTTAAAACAAGGTTAGTCTCCTCACATCTCTGCAAAACAAGAGAAAGATTATGTAGATATAAATCAAATGAGGAGCCAAATACTGAAAATTATCCTTAAAAATTTCCATTATGTTCTCCACCATATCATGAAAAATTGCCATCATGCACCTTTGAAATGTGGTTGGGGCATTACATAATCCAAATGGCAATCTTCGAAAAGCAAAAGTACCATAAGGGCATGTGAATGTTGTTTTTTCTTGGTCTTCGGGTGCTATGAAAATTTGATTATACCCCAAATAACCATCGAGAAAATAATAATATTAATACCCTGCAAGTCGGTCTAACATTTGATCTGTAACACCCCTTAACCTAACTGCAGAGCCTAAATAAGCTGATACAATTAAGTCAAGAAATGTTAATTTTTCATCAATATTAGAGTTATGATTTTAATAAAAGTTCTCATTTTTAGCTATAAGAGAAAGAACTTGAATCGTGTTAAACACACCATATATATATATCAAAACTGAGTACATCTATTTACAAAACCATAACAGAGCGGCTTATTTAAAAACAAAACAGAGTTTTCAAAATAAACTACAAAATAGTTCGAAGCATGGCATATGAACAAATCTCTGTCCGGCCACTCTAGAGACTCAGTCAATCTATAAATCTGTACATTTCCACCTACATCACATAAATCTAATGACCTAAAGGCTTAGTAAGATGAAACTGATGCAATAACAAATAATATATATGCACATCTCGTAAATCATTAAATGCATTATTCTATTTAATAACTTTCATTCATAAATCATTCTTTAGGGATCTTGAAGTGTGGTACCTAACTAATAGCGATAGACCATGGTTTTCGGAATCTGTTCATAACGATTGGCCAATAAGAGAACTAATACGGGATTTCCATACTTAGTCTTTCAACCTCAAGTATTAGCCGTATTCTATCTCATTCATTGTGGCTTTCCTATACCGGTTTTTCAACCTCAAGTATATGCCACCATTTGTTGGATCCGCCGGTCCCTCCCGCATCCCTTGTCTACCCGACCATCAATCAAGTACCATACTTCCTTTTCAAAAACCTCATTATATTCTTAATAGTGTCATGATTCATAAACCATAAACGCATCAAACATTACATCATTTGACAAACAATAACAATCACATTAAAATATGAACAAACATTATATAATTCTTGTGATACAACAAATGAAAGCTTCAACTTACCTCAAGTCCACTTTGTGGCAAGTGAAAAGACCAATCTCTTTGGAAGATAGGATGTGTTAAAGGCCTAACATAATCAAATCATGTACCATTTAATATCCTTTTTATAAACCATTTAGTCTATTCTAGTTAAAGTTCATATACACTTTTCAATCTTTTGTAAATAATTTCATATCAATTACATAACCTTAAAAATAATGCATACTCCATATTTTACTACTAATTCAAGACATTAAACACTAGGGCAGCCATTAAATAACTAATAATTTAAACATAATTATTAGGGCAGCCCCTAAAACATGCACACAATCCAAATTAACATGACGTAAATTCGGTTCTAACTTAAATTGATTGTACCCTTCAATTAAGCAAACTAATTTCTATTGTTTTCAATCATTCAAAGGAACTTCCAAATACAATATAAGCACTACAAGATTAATAGAAATAAGTAAATTAAGCATATTTCACAAGACTATCAATTTTTCTAAAAAACTAGCTTAACTATCTTGGTTTTGGCTTCAAGTGTAGCTTACTTAAGTTTTCAATCATACAAAAATATACTAAAACATGTAACCATCCAAGATACTAAAAATCCATCATAAGAAATATTGAAAAAGAATATACCTTGATTAAGTTGGAATTAAGCTTCAAAATCAACGATTTTCAAGCTTAAAAATGGTGGAACTTGTTCTAGTTTGTGTTCTATGAATTCCTATGGATTGAATTCAATTTTTGTGAGTATGAGAGTGTAGAAATTTGGGAGAAACTTAGGAGAATAAGGGCTGGTCGTTTTTGAGGTGCTTCCATAACAAATATGGATGAAAATGATTTCTTTGACCTTTCAAAGAGAGGTAAGTGGAGGGTGATAATTGGTTGCATCATGCTTGGTGTCTTCTCATGCCAAAAACCACGTTCATGGGCTAAGGAGATGACAAAAATTGATGCTTTGGTGTTACAATCAAGTGCAATGCAGTTTAGAGTGATTTCATGCAACCTAGTCAACCAACCAATCAAATTGCACCATTTTGCATACTTTTAGTTCTTAGCCAAATGTAACATATTTAAAGAAAATATTTAGGCAAATAATCACTTTAGAATGTAACAAGTATGGAGCAATACGAATAATTCATTCATGGCCATTCAACACATCAATCTTCCTTAATCAAGATACCGAGATTTTCACTGCAAAAATGCACTTAAGGAATATGTTAAATCAAGAAAAAAAGTTTGATCTCATATTTCTTGTACTAATGCATTTTAAAGCATAACTAGAGCATATAATAATAATTATTCAAGTTCGTGCAATCATGTTATTTGTATGCCATAATTCAATAATACACATTGATTAGATGCATATTCATGCAAAATGCTTATTATTGACTATGTAGGAGAGAATTGGGCACTACATGATCAATAAATGGGAGGGGGAAATGGTCTTTACAAGTAGCTTTGTTGAGTTTTCTATAATCAATACATACTCGCCAACCTGTGACCGTCCTTGTTGGTATTAATTCATTGTTATCATTTTGAATTATAGTCATGCCACCCTTTTTTGGAACTACTTGACCCAGACTCACCCAAGAACTATCAGAAATTACATAAATAATTTTGGCATTCAACCATTTCAAGATTTCATTTCTTACAACCTCTTTCATTGCAAGATTTAGTCTACGTTGATGTTCAATAGATTGTTTGTAAAATTCTTCTGTTAAGATTTTATGCATGACAATTGAAGGACTAATACCTTTTAAATCAGAAATTGACCAACCGATAGCAGATTTATGCTCTCTTAAAACATGAAGCAATTTCTCAACCTCTAAAGGAGATAGGGATGCATAAACAATTACTGGATACGTGCTATTAGCACCTAGAAATTCATACCGCAAATGTTCAGGAAGTGCTTTCAACTCTGGTGATATTGTTTGTTCCTTGATTGTGGTATCTCCTATTACTTCCTTGCATTTATCCTTTTTCAACTCCACCTCTCCTGATTCAAGAAAGATCAAGTAATGTAAAAGCATGTATTATACATTATTTGTTAAATTAATAAAATAATAATGCATACTTATTTTTGTGCATATTGATGTGCTTGTGAATCCCTATTTATTAATGTAACATAATTTTAGTATATAAGCACACAATATACGAGAGAATTAAGATTATGAAAATTATATTAAATTAATCCATAATGAAATTAATTATAGTTGGGATCTTTAACTAAATTAGTATTACTGCAGTTCATTAATATTACGATTGTAATAGTCTTATCTAGACTATTGATGTAGTGACATCTAAATGGAGGCACTTTATATAATACGATTATATAAGATTGGACCAGATATAAGTTGAGTTTTCTTATCAATTTCATGGTCATTACCTTGCATTATGGAATGAACAATGCATCGCTCTAAAGGTTCGATATGAATTTGTTTGAGGAAATAATCATGCAAGCAAGTTTCTAACATTTCAATCCTATTACAAGTATGTGGTTCATCTTGAAACTTCAATGCACGATAAATGTTAAACATCACTTTTTCCTCATTAACTCTTAGAGTTAATTCACAGCATTATACATCAATCAAAGTATGCCCCATAGCAAGGAATGGTCGACCAAGAATTAAAGGAATTTCTTGATCTTCCTCCATATCTAACACCACAAAATCTGTAGGAAATATGAATTTATCCACTTTTACCAATACATCTTCAACAACTCCTCTTAGATAGATGAGAGACTTATCCGCCAATTGCAAGGTGATTATGGATGGCTTGACTTTTCCAATTTCTAATTTTCTAAAAATAGAAAATGGCATCAAATTAATGCTTGCTCCAAGATCACATAATGCTTTATCAAAGAAAGATCCTTCTATGGTACAAGAAATAGTAAAACTCCCTGGATCCTTCAATTTTTTAGGAAGCTTTTTATGTAAAATTGCACTACACTCCTCTGTAAGATTCACAGTTTCAAACTCAACCAATCGCCTTTTTCTTGACATCACATCTTTCATGAACTTGGCGTAGTTGGGCATTTGCTCAAAAGCATCTGCAAAAGGAATATTAATATGATTTTTTTTGAAGATTTCCAAAAATTTTACAAATTGTGAATCGATCTTTTTCTTTTAAAATCTTTGTGGAAAAGGAATAGGAACATTAAATTTAGAAGTTTGAAAGTTAGGAGTAGATTTTAGCTTCTCAGCCCCTGTTTGTTCATTTGATTGCATTTTTTCTTCATTTGGTTGTTCCTCCATAGGACTTTCACTTGAAATGCTTCCAATTGGCTTATCAACTTTAGAACTTTTTATTTCTGGCCCTTTGATTTCGGTTCCACTTCGAAGTTGGATAGTTTTGCAATGCTCCCTTGGATTGATTTCTGTATCACTTGGAAAGTTACGTTTATGTTTTTTAGCATTAATTTCAGTAGCAAGCTGTCCAATTTGAGTCTCCATTGATTTCATTTGAACTCCTAAACTTGAGCCCCAATTGAGTCTCAATGTTGTCTATCTTTGCTTCATCCTTATTTAATCGGGCTCTTGTCTCACCAATGAAAGTGCTGATCAAATCCTCAAAAGATGCCTTTTTCTCACCTACTTGAGGGTTCGGATGTGTTGGATTATTGTAACCCGGTGGGGGTTGAAGCACATTTTGATTATTGGTATAGGAAAAATTCTCATGATTTCTAAGCCCGGATGGTAGTGAGTAGGTAGTTGATTTCCCATGAAATTGAAATTATGATTATTGACAAAGTTTACCTACTCATTACCTTTGGTTTCCATAAATGAAGTGCTGGTGGATGCCATAGAGTCCATTCCTTGAGAAGCTCCATTAGAAGTCCAAGCTACAATTTGGTTAGAAAGAGCGGAAACTTGTGCAACTAATTATGTAAATGAATCTACCTCAAGAACACCGGTAATCTTTTTAATGGAAGACCTCTCAAAAGGCCATTGATAGCCATCTCCTCCAGCAAAATATGGGCTTTATTTGCAGTCTTAGACATCAAAGTCCCACCTGCGGCAGCATCTATTATAGTTCAAGTTTGCCCATTCAAACCATTGTAGAAGTATTGTACGCTGCCAATCCTCATAAGGACACCTTCTTAGAAAATCTTTAAACCTCTCCCAAGATTCATATAGTGGCTCAAAATCTCGTTGACGGAATTGAGCTATCTCACTCTTGAGTTGAAGTGTCTTGCTTGGTGGAAAGTACTTAGTAAGAAATTTTTATATCAAGTCATTCCAACTCGGTATGCTATATGGTGCAAAAGATTGTAACCATAGCCTAGCTTTGTCCTGGAGTGAGAATGGAAATAAGCAAAGTCTAATGGCATCATCATCGGGCACTCCATTCATTTTGATGGTGTCACAATCTCAAAAAACATAGCTAAGTGCGCATTTGGATCCTCCACCGCACTTTCTCCAAATTGGTTTTGTTGCATCATGCTAATGAGAGCTGGTTTAAGTTCAAAATTATTGGAATTGATAGGTTGTCGAGCTATCCCAGAGTAGTTTTGGTTCATGGTTGGTTGAAAATAGTCCTGAATAGCTCATTGTGGTGGTGGTTGTTGTAATGGAAGATTGACGTTCATATTAGCAATGTTGATGTTATCTGCCATGGTTTGATTGTCAACTCTTTTTGGTACTCTAATAGCTCGAAGAGTCCGCTCAATTTATGGATCAAAATAACCCAAGTCAAGACTCCTAACCTTACACATACAAATACGTATAATCCAATGCAAGGTAAAACAACATCAAAATATAGGAAGAAAGTAAAAATAATCTAAACTAAAATCAAGACTAAGTCATAACAATATTAATGCCATTATGATAAAACAATCCCCGACAATGGCGCTAAAAACTTGTTCATGATATATTTTGCAAACCGCAAGTGCACGGTTTTAAGTTTTAATACAACGATGAGTTGAGTATCATATCCACAAGGATTGTAATAAAAAATTACATTAAGTACCATAGTTTAAATAGTACTAATTTTATCTAGAAAATCAAGTGATGATTGGTAAACAAAGTAAAGTAAGATAAAAATGCAAAGACAAGAATGGAGTTTTTAGAAGCAATTCAACAAACACCTTATGAGCAAGAAATTCAAGAGGAATGACTCACCTAATTATCATCTATGCTCTTCTTTCCAAAATATACCAATTCAAGTCAACAACACAAGTAAGTTAATAATTCCTAAGCTCATCAATTCCCTCTCTCGAGTATCGAATTGACTATAAGTTCTAACATGAATTTTAATATCTCTATAAAAACTTAAGAATAAAACTCTACAAAAGTTCAATGAATTCTTCTTCAAAACTTCAAAGGTTTCATAAGTTTTTCAACTCTATGATTCCTAGGTTATGTTACCCTTATGATCATGTATAATCTTTTCTCTCTCGAGTATCAAATCTCATACATCAACAATCTCAATTAATGGCCAAATAATCAAGATGCAATACTAAACAAGAAAGATCAATAACTTGAACTAATAATGATTGGAATTCAAAACATAAGATCAAATAATATTACATTATCCTCTAGAATACTCAGCAAAGCTAGTTTCTATTTTATGCATGTTGAAGTTGACAACGAACATTCAAACGATGGAGGTAAAGACTGTAGGATGAGATCCAAATAGAGCTCGTTATTCATAACGAATCCAAGTAACTCGAGCCTTTCAATGAGGCCTGTCATCTTCAATCCATGATCATGGACTGAAGAGCCCTCCATCATACGGGTGTTGAAAAGCTTTTTTGAGATCTGATATCTCACCTGCCTAGTATGTTCATCATATAACTCTTGTAAGTTAACATAGATATTATGCACATGCGCATGTGCCTCTGCAACTCATTTGACATCGATGCCATCATATAGCATCGCACTTGTAGATCATCATCAACCAGCTTGTGATAACCCGCAAGCTCCTCCTCACTGGTGTCTCCCAGCGTGGCGGATGGTGGGATCGCATCAAGTATGTAATCTATCTTTTCGGATTGTAGAATAATCTGAAGGTTCCTCAATCAATTGACATAGTTGGGACCAGTTAATTTATTAGCTTCCAGAATTGATACAAGTGGATTTTTAACCATTTATAGACAATCTACAAATATAAATGAGGCAGAAAATTAGCATACTTTCAAAATCTTATTCATTTATAACAAGGTCTTAAGTAATAAATGTCTCCCACTATTTCATTTAAATTCCACCACCCCTAATAATTTGGGAAATCTTATTTCCTAGTGGGCTTGATGTAACACCCCCAAACACTAAATATAGATATTGGTATAATAATAATTTTGACAATGTAGCATATGTGTGTATATATATATTTACTTTTGTCAAATGTAACACTTTGAAAAATAGTATTTTCACACATATAACTCTTTATATAGAAAAATCACCATTTATATAAAACCGCAACACCCATTACAGTCACGCTATTCTCAGGCTGATTTACTATCAAATTTCAAGAGTTATATAGGACACGACATCCCAAAGTTATAATACGAGAGACTCAAAAATAAAAATAATAGCCTTTACATTCGGAAGAAGTAAGGACATTTTGCATCTTGTAATCCTTTATATATAGTCAGCAATTTACATAATAATAATGAATGTAAAAATTAGAATATGCCCGCAACACAACCCAACAGGTCATCATCCATGTACACTGATCCTCAGAACCTATAGGAACTCCAACAGCTTGCCCAGTAAGTCCATGGTATCAAGTATCACCAGACTCACCTACAATGCATAAACTATATGAGCTAACGCTCAGCAAGTAAAGATTATGCATGTCAAAAAATAATCCACAATATCAAGTCATGCATCTCAAAATGCTATGCCCACAATGCAATTCCATACATCAAAACATTTCTCTCAAAATTATTTCTTTCTTGGGCCCCTGACCAATACTACTATCTCATGCTTACTTCTAGATTTCTTAAGTATTACTCCCCAACCCTAGATGTGAAACAATCTATAAAAATACAAGATATCAATCACCATCCTCAATTAACAAGTTCATTATACCTAATGTAGTATAAAGATCTTGAATCTCAATTTAACTAAACAAGCTTACCACTTAGAAACTATAACCGAATACAACCTTCTACGTACCTTTGTTCCACATCTTAAATGTATACTAACCTCACTTAATTGATGTATTATAACTCTTACAACATTTCCCTAAATGTTAGGGATCAAATCCACCACATCTATGCTGGAACATGTTAATGAACCAAATGGGACAGATTCACCACTTCTCATTTTCTTACTGCCACATTAATTTGCATGATGATTTTGACACCCTTAGACATATTCATTCACTCCACAATTTTTATCACACTTATCTAACATAAAAAAAAATGTAACCAAGTCATAGAATGGATAAAACTCATGGATATAGCTTCCCAAGTTCAGCTCCTTTCACATCATACTGAAACAGATTTTTCCTACCGTGACAGTTTTACGCACTTCATGACATTAATGGTTTTGGCACCCTTAAGTATATTCCATCACTCTAAAATTTTCACCACACTTATATAACATATAAAAAGAGACAACCAGGTCATGTCCTTGCCAAAAATAATGGATTTAATACTGTAATATGAGTCCATTTCACATAGGACAGAATTTGAAATTCGATGGTGACAGTTTTGAGCATCTCATCAATATCATGCCCTATTTCAATTTCTAACTGATGAAAATTTATTCCAATACTCTTAAACCATATATAAACATGTATAGGATGATAATTAAAGGTTTTATTCAACATACCATATACTTTTGAAACCTAAAACACAAGAAAATAGTAAGGTGGTAGTATCTGCCACAAGTATTTTCTATTAAGTGTTTGTCATCAAAAACCTTTTCTTTGTGCACCAAAGTCTAATTAAAAACTTCCTAACACTTTTATAAGAGATATTTAAAGCTTAGTAAACAATAAAACCATTCAGAATAATCTGAAAACCAAAGGCAAATCCATAGATAAGTGTTACCTATGCAGATTTTGAGCTTAAACTTGATGGTAATCACTTCTCCTTTGTTTTTCTTGCTTTTATTTCAAATTGGAATCAATTTGGAGCACTTGGATACCTTAAGGTGTGTGTTTGGAAGATGAAAATGGCTGAAATGAAGGTCTGGTCATGGCCTAAGGGTGAAGGGTTTGAGGTGTTAGCTTGAGATGTTAGCTTAAGCTTAATAATTAAGCATGAGGTGGCAAAGCTTGAGGTGACATGTAATGGTATAATCTGATTTTCTCCCTTGTCTAGCAGCCCTAATCTGGTGTGTCTCACATATTCTTATTTGGTTGCAACCTATCTTAGTCACCATTCATTCCCATAGGTAATTCCTATGTTCGTTCATTCGATCTCCAAACCGATTGACATCCGATTCTTAAATGATTGTCTAGTTTGCATTTCTAAAATCATATCCACATATGGACCTTGTATTATGACACTTAAATCACATTATATCATGTTCAATATCCCAAGTATGTTACTTCATGGATGTATACTTTTAAAACACCTCGATCTAATTAAATCAAATCATATAAACTTACTAGTAACACCTTTAACACTTCCAAAATTATAACATATAACCTATGAATATCTAATATATCGACCAATCTATTCTTTTTCTTATTTAAATACAGAATTTCTTAATTAGGTTATAAGATCTCAACCACTTATATCATGTCATAACATTAGAGGTCTAACGATTAAGAATGCTATATAAGATGTCATGTAAATGTTAATGCAAATTATCATATAAGTAGCATGTAATGCATGAATCACATTGACCAAGCGAGTTGTGAGAGGTTCGGGTATCACACTTGAGGCCCAGTCAATATGTCGTATGCCCTAATTTTAAAAGCCCATAAAACATATTAAAAGATAGTTAACTTTTAACAATTGTATGTCCATACAACCCTCAATCTATTTTACCTCATTCCCATATACCCCAATTTTATGAGCCCATATGGTACTAAGTGTCAAGCAAGACCCATCAAACCTCCATGTAGATGGAGGCTCAAAACATTCCACGACTCATAACCAACGTAGAGACGGGTCCATCTTATGGGCATCACCATGCTTAGTATAGATCACATCTTTCCATTACCGAGTCATTTCACGACTTATGGCCAATGACAAAGTAAGATAAAATCGTCATGTCAACTACTTTTGATGGTAGGCATGAATTATTAGGTCTTACCCAATTTTATCCATATTTGCTTGAAATCAAAATTCAAAAATTCCTTTACTTGATTTTTAGTTCAAGTGGGGCATTTATGTTAACCAAGACCTCGCCAATTTTAATCTTGATTTATTTAATAAATTGACAAGAAAATTAATTAAATAAACCCTACGTATGCATCTAATATATACATGATCTTGATGATCATGGGTCATTCCTATGCGATCCATTTGAGCCAAAAGTGGATCTAGGTCAATTTAAGGGTAATAAAATGGAAATAGAAACTACTTTCTATTACATGAATATATCCCATACATTCATGGGTTCTCTTTATTCTTCGTGTTGGTCCTTTTTATTTGTCCACCAAAAAAAAAAGAAAAACCTGATCCTATTCTACTCTCATTCAAAATGTAAAGTACGTACAATAAATGAATAAAAGACTCACAGACCCTATTTCAAAAACCCAAAGATAAATAAATCCAATCACATTGGTCCAAATGGCTCCATGATCATCCCATATATACTAATAAATACATCACATGAATTTATTAAAGCATGTAAATTTACCATCCTTTTAAATTGTAATTTCATGACTTGGGATAAAATCTTGATTTTTCAAGAAAAAACCCTTTTTAAAATTTTAAATTAAATATTTTAATTATAAAATCAAAAAAATCATATTTTGCAATTCAACATGACAGCGCGCACAGCCAGTGTGCATGCCTAGCGCGCGCCGGCACCGACGGGCGCCCAACTGGCACCCAGCGGGAGCACACTACTGTGCGCGCGAGCACCCGACGAATTCCAAAGATATTCAAGATTACCTAACAATTCCAAACTCTTGACTTTCCATCCTTTTTCATGGCCTTTCCTAATAGGCCTTAGTGAATTGGGTTTGGACTTAAAAATAAATCCTACAATAAATCCAATTAATTATCTTACCCAAATTAATTAATTCCATCTAGCTCATCTAATCAAATTAGATCCAATTAAATAATCTAATTATTTAAAAAAGTAAATTAAATTAATTTATGGACTACACAATTAATTTGATCCAATTAAATAATTATTTCACTCCAATTGGGCTCCTTAATCTTATTAGGTCCAATTAAATAATTAATTCAACTCCTTAAATTAATTTAAGCCCTCAATTAATTATTCTCTATTAATTAATTGGATCCAACCCTTTGGATCAATTCTTAAATTAGAAATGTTCCATCCAAAATTGTGTGTGACCCTTTAGGTTCACAACTAACTAGTAGTGGGCTTGCAATATTTGCAACTTATGAATAATAATTATTCTGATTAATTAATCAAATTACTTAGTCCGTTTGAAATTAACTCCTTAATTTTAAGAACCTCACAAGTCATGGAAAACACCTAACAAGTGTATCAGGACTACCTAGACTTAGGTAAAATAGCGAGTGAACCCATTTCAATTACGAGTATCGTACACGTAAGGTCTTTCCGTCAACTAATCTCCTGATTGAATCTTGGGCATAGATCAATAGTTAAAACCCTAATTGTTCAATAACTATGATTTCATTTCAAGTTTCAATGACTTATGATGAATCATTGGAAAACCTCCATCTAACATTCATCCTACCTTGGCCAAGGACTTTTGAGTCATGAATTATAAAAACATAGAAGATTCACTTATGCTACCACACAAGTGGCGGATCCTTTGTTGACCACTCGTTAACTACCATACATATCAATGCAACATCCAATGTATCCCCTTTATGATTGTTAGGTAATTAGAAGATACATCAAAGTGAAACATGACATGCATAAGGCTACCATGGTGTCTTAAGTCAAAAGACTAATCATGTACTATCATAACATGAAATTTCTTATTTCGACAAACAAGTTTCCAATTAAGAAATTTCAGTGGGCTTGTTCAGTGTATTTGTTCCCTAATAAGCACCCGAATACATGCACTAGCGTCACTACGCCAATGTCCATAGAGTGAGACATCCTCCTCATGCAAGCATGCATCGTATGCACAAATCTATTGGGCTATTCGATGTCCCTTCTCAAAAAATCCTTGACTCAAAACTAATTTAAGACCAAAGTCATAAAGGCATATTCCCTGATCACCATCAAATGTGTGACCATGTCCCGTAGCTAAATTTAGTCTAGTGACTTTATCTATTTACAAGAAGCCATAAAAGATAAAGAAATTTTCATTTTTATTAATATGATTTGAAAGAGATTATTTTTATAAATACAAGAGTATAAAGGATGCACAATCAAATTGGTACACCAGGCAATACTCTAACAAGAACACTGTTGGGTTTGCGTGATCCTGTGATATGCGCCAGGGAAAATTAAATTTTTAAAAAATACTAAACCATAACAATTATAGTAATACCCCAGTTCTAATGTGATTTCTAATGATCTCATAATTTCTAATGGTTGTAATAAAATAATAAAAGTATTGATTTATACCTCTCTATGCACTTCGATTGTTGTAGGGTATTAAGCAATCAATTGCTAGCCCCTTTTCAGAATTTGGTTCACAGGGATCCAAATGTCTTCCCTCTAAAGTGTCCACACTTTGAGCAAGAACACAAAATCAGAATTTCACTAGCAATTCTGATTTCTTTTCTAATCTAGATGATGGAGTGTGTATAGAAAATATTAATTCCTATTATCAACTTATGATAAAAGAATTATCACTTAAAGATGGAAATTTTGGAGAAAAATGATGAATGAAAAAAATAATTTTCTTCTCTTAATTTGTATATGGCCGAAAATTGTAGGGATGGTAATTCACCCTTAAATTTTCGGCCAGCATGTATTTATAGGGGACAAAAATTTGAAGAGCCCTACTCTTGGTAATTTTTTATCTCCTCATTTATGGCTATGGGACATGATCGTGTTAGGGTAGTGCCCGATGTGCTAATTATATTTGGGGTCTTTTATACTCTTATATTTGTAAAAATAATTATTTTCAAATCATATTAATAAAGTAGGCAATTTTCTTTATCTTTAATTGCGTATAGTAATTAGATAAAGTCCCTATACCAAACTTAGCTATGGGGTATGGTCGCACATTTGATGGTGATCATGGAATATGACTCTATAGCTTTCATCTTAAATTAGTTCCGAGTCGAGGCTTTTTGAGATGGGACATTGAATAGCCTAGTAGACTCACACAAACGATGTATGCTCATTTCAGAAGGATGTCTTGCTCCATAGACATTGGCGTAGTGATGATAGTGCATATATGCGGGTGTTTATTAGAGAACAACTACACTGAACAGACTCACTGGAAATTCTTAGTTAGAAACTTTGTCTATCGAAATAAGAATTTCTATGTTACGATAGTATATGATTTGTCCTTGGACTTAAGGCATCATGGTAGCTTTGTGCATGTGGTATTCCATTTTGATGTATTTTATGATTGCCTGACAATCACAAAGAGAGTATGTTGGATATTGCATTGATATGCATGGAAGTTAATGAGTAGCTAACAAATGATCTATCACTTGTCTGGCAGAACAAGTGAATCTTCTATGTTTTCAAAGTTTATGACTCAGAAGTTCTTGGCCAAGGTGGGATGAATGCTAGACGGAGTTTTCTAATGATTCATCATGAGTCATTGCAACTTGAAATAAAATCATAGTTAATGAGTCAATTAGGATTTCGGCTTATAATCCATGCCCTTAGACTCAATCGAGAGATAAAATGATAGAATGACTTTACGTGTGTGGTGCTCATAATTGCAATAGGTTCACTCGCTAATTCACCTAAGACTAGGCTGTT
The DNA here is from genome assembly GCA_019321725.1 of Paulownia fortunei. Lineage (NCBI taxonomy): Eukaryota > Viridiplantae > Streptophyta > Magnoliopsida > Lamiales > Paulowniaceae > Paulownia > Paulownia fortunei. The sequence goes on along the minus strand of CM033107.1, from coordinate 15,703,253 downwards.
ATGATACACTTGCTAGGTGTTTCCCATAACTTGTGAGGTTTTTGGAATTAAGGAGTTAATTCCAAGCGGATTAGTTAATTGGAATAATTATTATTCATAAGTTACAAATGTTGTAAGCTCACTGCTATCTTAGTTGTGAACCTAAAGGGTCACATACAATTTAGGATGAGATATTTCTAACTTAGGAATTGATCCAATCATTGGTCGAATTAAATAAAAAAGATTAATTAATTGGGGCTTAAATTAATTTAAAAAGTTGAAGTAATTATTTAATTAAATAATTAAATTACTTAATTAGAACCAATTAGATTAGGAATCCTAATTGGAGTGGAGCAATTATTTGATTGGATTAATTAATTATGTGGACCATAAATTAATTTAATTATTAAATTAAATTACTCAATTGAATAATTAAATTATTTAAGTGGGCCTAATTTGATTAGGTGGGTTAGATGGAATTAATTAATTGGATTTGAGCTTAAATAATTAATTGGATTAATTGTGGAATTTATTTTAAGTCCAAATCCAATTTAAAGAGGCCCATTAGGATAGACCCACAAGAGTTGGAAAAAGATGGAGTCTTAAAAATTTGATAGAAATATCTAATTGCATTAGATAGGAATATCTCTACGTATCTTTGCAATATACAAGAGATATAGTTAGAGATTTTGGGGAGAATTTAAAATCAACCAAAAATCCTCCAACCAATGAGAGGAGTGGCTGAAAATCCAAGAGTTGGATTATTAAATTTTTTGGCCACAACATATAAATATAGGGGGCCAAAAATTTGAGGTAGATTCCCTCATATTTTTCGACCATCAACAACAAAAAAGGGAGAGAAAAATTATTTTTCTCCTCTTCATCTTTACTCCAACAAAATTGCATCTTTCTTGAAAGTATTCAATTCTTATATCACAAGTTTATATTAAGAATTAATACTCACAAAACACATTCCAAAACTAGATTATTAAAAGAATTTAGATTGCTAGTAGAATTTGAATTTCGTGTTTCTGGTTAAGGTGTAGACTACTTTAGAGGAGAGACGCATGGATCCCTATGAACTGGATTTAGAAAGGACTTGCAATCGATTGCTTCAAACCTTACAACAACCAGAGTGCGTTAAAGTTTATTTTAAACCTTACACTATAATTATTGTGACATGTCTATTTTAAAATTTCTAATTTTAGTTAATTTTTTACTATGCATACCCCGTGATCAAGTGAACCAACATTGGTATCAGAGCCATGGTTTATGCAATTCCAATTGGATTCTATTTATGCCTAGGGATTTAATTGTTAAAATTTTGATTGAAAATTGTATTTCTTATTGGGATAAAATAATTTTGCAACATATTTAATTGTTAAATAAACATGTGCAATTGAATTTGATTCAATTGACAAATCTACAAGCACGGCACGATAGCGTGCAGTAGCATGCTCTCGCGCACTGGTCGTGTATGCTACTGCTATTTGTGCGCATATTGGCTGTGCATGCCGATAGCTCATGCTGCCATGTATGGGGCTATTGGAGAACCCTATCATGTCAGTTTGCAAAATTTGATTTCTCAGAATTTTTCACTAAATTGTTAATTTTAAATTTATTAAAAAAATCAATATTTTATCTCAGGTTGTGAAGTTACAATTTTTAATGGATGGTAAATTTACATGCTTTTACAAAGTCATGAGATATGTTAATAGGCATGTATGGTCTAATCAAATCATTGAGCTAACAAATCTACAAAAAAAATAGATTTTGTAATGGATTCAAAACATAAAAATGAATTAAATAGATGGCATACAAGAAATTCTTAGATAGAACAAAAAAAAAATATACAGAATTGTCAAAAAAAGAACGTCTTCTTCTAACATAAGAAATTCTTCCAGTAATTTCGAGCCTAATATTTTCAGAAAAGTATGTACCTCTCAATGAGAAATTTGAGAAAAAAATATGTATTCTCATGATTTGTAATAACGAGTCACTTATAAATTACAAAGTTGGATTATGAAATTGTGAAACCGAATTTTTGAATTGGACCAAGACTTCCAATTGAATAAGTATGAGTAAAACCATTTGACTAATGTGATTGGATTAAGTGAGAGTAGCATTGGGTGAGGTTTTTTCTTTTGTTTTTGGTGGACAAGAAGAAGAACCAACATGGAGAATCAAGAGAAGGCCCATAAATGTATGGGATATATTCATGTAATAGAATTTAGTTTCTATTTCTAATTTTTACGCTTAGATTGACCTAGATCCATTTTTAGCTCAAATAGATCGTACAGGATTGACTCATGATCATCCAAGTTATGTATGTATTAGATGCATACACAGGGTTTATTTAATGTTTTTCAGATGATATGATTTCTATCATTTGAATACAAACATATTAAATAAACTAAGATTAAAATTGATAAGGTCTTGGTTAAAATAATAACCTCACTTGAATTAAAATCAAGTAAAGGAATTTTTGAAATTTTGATTTCAAGCAAATATGGATAAAATTAGGTTGGACCCAATAATCCTACCTACCATCAAAAGCCGATATCATGATGATGCTACCTTAGTCATTGGCCAAGAGTCGTGGAATGACTCTATAATAGAAAGTTGTGATCTCTGTTAAGCATGGCGATGCCCATGGGATAGACTCGTCTCTACGTTGGCCATGAGTTGTGGAACGTTTTGATGCTCCATCTACATAGAGGTTTGATGGATCTTGCTTGACACTTAGTATCACATGGGCTCATAAAATTGGAGTACATGGGAAGAAATGAGGTAAAACATTTTGAGGGTTGTATGGAGATGCAATCGTTAAAAGTTCACTATCTTTCAATATGTTTTATAAGCTCATAAAATTGGGACATATGACATTAATTGGGCCTCAAACCCACTACAAAATAATATTCTGAATTGCCATTAGGGGTGATGGAATTTGAATAAAATAATGGGAGACATTTATTGCTAAAGACCTTGTTATAAATGAATATGTTTATGAAAGAATGATAATTTTTTATCTCGTTTAATTTTTGTAGATTGTATGTGAAATGGGTAAAAATCCACTCACATCAAAACTAGATGAAAATAAATTAATTGGTCCTAACTATATCGATTAGTTGAGAAATCTTTGGATTGTTTTACAGCCCGAAAAGAATCTTTGATGTGATACCGTCGACCGACGCCACTGAGGAGGAGCTTGCGGAATATCACAAGCTAGTTGATGATGATTTGAAAGCTCGATGCTATATGATAGCATAAATATCAAACAAGTTGCAAAGGTAACATGAGGATATGGCACATGCTGCCTATGTCCACCTTCATCTGAAGGAGTTGTTTGGTGAGCTTACTAGGCAGGCAAGATATCAAATCTCGAACGAGCTTTTCAGGACCCGTATAACAGAGGGCTCTTCGTTCCATGGTCATAGATTGAAGATGATAGGCCTGATAGAAAGGCTTGAGTTACTTAGACTCGTTATGGGCAACGAACTCTATTTGAATCTCATCCTGCAGTCTCTGTCTCTATCGTTTGACATCTTTTATTGTCAACTTCAACATGCATAAGATGGAAACTAGCTTTGATGATCTGGTTAATATGCTAAAGACGGCTGAGTCCACTATGAAAAAGGACAAGCCGATCATGCTTGTTAGATCCTTATCCAACTCGAAGGCTGTAAAGCCTAAGAGAACGAAGGGGAGAGAAAAGTGTTCCCCAAAGGCCAAAGGCATGAAGGCAACTGGTGGCATCTCAAAGAGTTCTAATAAGGCCAATGACAAGTGCTACTATTGCAACAAACCTAGGCATTGGAAGAGGAACTGCAAGGAGTACCTTGCGAGCCTAAAGAGTTCAGGTATTTATTTTGTTGAAATTAACTTATCAGATAATGTTGTTTCTGTTAGAGTAGTGCCCAGCGTGCCAATTGTTCTGGCCGTTCTTATACTCTTGCGAATCATTCTTATTTATATTAATATCATTTAAATGGAAATCTTTATCTTAAATTCATCATAAGAATTAGATAAAGTCCTTAGATCACACATAGCTATGGAGCATGGTTGCGCATATGATGGTGATCGTGGAATATACCTCTAAGGCTATGATCTTAAAACGTTCCAAGTTAAGGATCAATGAGATGGGACATCATTGATCCCGTTGAGACTTGCGCATACGATGCAGGCTCAAAAGGAGGATGCCTCGTTCCATAGGTATTGGTGTGCAGACACTAGTGCATGTATGCAGTTGCTTGTTGGGAACAAGTACACTGAACAACCCCACCTAAAAATTCCCAATTGGAAATATTCTATTATCGAATGGGAATTTTCTCGTTACGATAGTGCAAGAATTAGTCCTTGGACACCATCGTAACCTTGTGCATGACATGTTGTACTTTGATGTATTTCCCGATTGCATGGCAATCACAGGGGGTTAATATTGGGTGTAACATCTTCATGTATGGAGATTAATGAGTGGCCAACAAAGGATCCGTCACCTATCTAGAATTATAGGTGAATCTCCTATGTGTTCCACTGTACTTGACTCTAAATCCTTGGCCAAGGTTGGATGAAAATTAGACATGGGGTTTTCTAATTATTCATCGTCGAGTCAAGCTACTAGGAATGGAAACATAGTTATTGAGTTAATAGGGTTTCGACTCAATATCCATGCCCTAGGCTCGATCGGGAGATTAGATGATGGAAAGACCGTACTTGCATGGTATTCATAATTGAAATAGGTTCGCACATTCACCTTAGACTAGGAGTCATGATGCATTGCTAGATGCTTCTCATGTCTTGTGGGTTCTTGGAATTAATGAGTTAATTTCAAGAAATTAATTAATTAGATTAATTAATCAGAACAATTAATTATTCAACTAAGTCACAAGAGTTGTGAGCCCACGGCTAGTTTAAAGTGAACCTAAGGGGTCACACACAAAACTTAGACAAGTCCATTTCTAGCCTAGAAATTAATCCAAGTATTGGATTAAATTAATTAATGGGGGTTAAATTAATTTAATTATTGAATTAATTCAATTAATTAATTGGATTAATTGATTGGACCTAATTGTATTAGGGAGCCCAATTGGAACATTTAAATAATTGATTCGATCAATTAATTAAGATGGACCTAATTAATTAAATAAATTAATTTAATTGATTGGATCAACTAAAGAAGGGCCTAATTGATTACTTAGGTCTAAGCCCATTAGGTGTGGGCTTGTAGGAAGCCCATTAGGAAATTGGATTGGGAATCCAATTCCTAGATAAAGTTGAATTGAGAATTCAATTTCTAAGAGGTAATAAGGAAAAAGAAAAGTCCTTATGGGATAAGGAAACTTACCAAAAGAGTTGGAGATAAGAAAGGAAGAAGAGTCCTATATAAAAAGAACTTGTGATAGTCTTGATTGACAATCTTCTTGGATATTTTTATGGGGATTTTAATTGTAGATTTTTGTGAAGAAAAATAATTTTCTTTTATCCCCAAAAATTTGTCCCTCATTTCCTTTCAATCTCCAAAAGTTCACCAACCTTTTATCTAGTTTAATACTTGATTTAATTATTGAATTAATAATTAAATTAAACACCTAAAATACTAATTGTTAGTGTGTTCTTGTTCCAAATAAAATCGTTCTGGGATAGAATTATCGAATCAAAAACTAATCGCATATGATTCGGTTGCGAGTGAGCATCCAAGGTGTGGATACCGTTACAGGGATAACATTTGGGATCCTAGAAGCGAATCAAATTTCAATCAAAGGGGTTTTGAATTGAAGAACATGGAGATACTTTCATTCAGGGATAACGATTTGAATCGTTTTAATCCCTACTTCAGCCGGAGTGCAAATCAATGTAAGAGTTTTTGAAACTTTCTTACTTTAACTATCAGAAAACGCACAACTAAGTAATCGCGAAAGGGTTTCGGGATTCGTTTTAATTACATGTGATGTAATATATATTTATATTTTTGAAAAATTTTAAATTCCGTTGCGTATACGTTTCCCGGGATCGCGCGAACCCAACAGTTTCTTGGGTATTGGATGTCAGTTGTAAGTCTCATCTTTGTAATGATCTGTAGGTGATGGCAAGAAGCAAAAAGCTAAGTAGAGGAGAGACGGTCCTTCGGCTGGGGAATAGAGCAAAGATTGTTGCATTAGCCATAAGAAGTGTCAACTTAGCTTTAGGAAATAGAGTAGTTTAATTTTAAATAATTGTCTTTACATTTTAGAGATGCTTAAGAACATTATCTCCACTCCTGTTTTGGATATGAAAGGTTTTACTTTTTCAATAAAACATGAAAACTGTTCTATTTTCAGAGATTCAGTTTTGATTACCTCTCGCATATTGATGAATGGTTTATATTCTATTACTCCTCATAACTCCTTTTTCCACATTCAACAAAATAAAAGAAAATTAAATAATTATAGTTCCCAACTCTTATGGTATGCTAGATTAGGTTACATCTCTGAGAAGAGAATTCACAAGTTGGCCAAAATTCCTCGATCTTCTAAATGAGCAAGGAATGCCAATATTTGAATCATGTCTCAAGGAAAAGATGACTAAATCACCATTTGTTAGACAAGTGGAGGAGCTAAAGATCTATTGGATTTGATTTGATCCATTCGAATGTATGTGGCCTACTAAGTATTAATGCTCATTGGAACTAGGATTTACCATTCAGATTTACTGATGATTACTCTAGGTATGGTTATGTCTATCTTTTGAGTTATAAATCTGAAGCCTTTGAAAAGTTCAAAGAATTCAGATGCAAAGTGGAGAAACAGACTAGGTTAAGTATCAAGACTCTTCAATCAAATCGATGAGGTGAATAATTGAGCATAGAGTTTCTTGATTATCTAAAAGAGAATGAGATTATCTCATAATGGACTCTTCCTGCTACTTCTCAACTCAACAGAGTTGTGGAGTATAGGAATCGGATCTAATTAGACATGGTTTAATTGATGTTGAGTTTTACTGGACTTTCCCTTTCATTCTAAGGCTATGCTCTAGAAACAACGACATATCTATTAAATAGAGTGCCATCAAAGTAGGTGCCAAAATACCATATGAGATGTGGTTTGGGAAATTACCCTTTTACAAATACCTTAGGTATGGGGGTGTGCTGCCTACGTAGAACAGCAATTGGGAGATAAATTGGATATGAGATCCAGTTTATGTAAGTTAGTGGGGCATCCAATGGAATACATTAGATACTATTTCTACGACTCCTCAGAACAAAGGGTGTTTATTTCAAGGAATGATAGCTTTTTAGAGGAGGAGTTTCTGTTGGATAGAAATAGCAAAGTCATGGAACTTGATGAAATTTAAGAAGCACATAACCTCCCAACAGATGTAGTAACAGGCCAACCAATTGAGGCTGGGCCTTCAAACACACAACCTCTTAGGAGATCCAAAATGATCTCAAAACCACCTGAGAGGTATGGCTTTTTGTTAGAGAACAACGAGGAGAATCTCTCTTTGGATAGTGATCCAAGCACTTATGGAGAGGCGATGTCTAACATCGACTCAGGAAGTTGGAAAGATGTTATGCAATCTAAGATGGACCCCATATACTCCAACAAGGTATTGACCTTAGTGGACCTACCATAAGGAATAGTTTCCATTGGCTGTAAATGAGTCTACAAGTGGAAGCTTGGAGTAAATGGGGAGGTAGTGACCTATAAAGCATGACTGATTGCGAAAGGTTATAAGGAAACTTTTTCACCAGTATCGATGCTTAAATTCATCTGGATACTACTGGTCATATCAACGTATTATGACTACGAGATATGGTAGATGGATGTGAAGACCACTTTCCTTAGTGGAAATATTAAAGAAGAGATCTATATAAGGTACCCAGAAGGCTTTATATCCAAAGGGAGTGGACAAAAGGTTTGAAAACTCCAGAGATCTATTTATGGAATCAAGCAGGCTTCCCAAAGTTGGAACATCTATTTTGATGAGGCATTCAACTCATTTCATTTCCACAAGAACCTGGATGAAGCTTGTATCTACAAGAAGGTTTGTGGGAGTGTAGTGACATTTATTGTGTTTTATGTTGACAACATCCTACTCATTGGGAATGATGTAGGCATGCTACAGTTAACTAAGACTTGGCTGTCTAACCAAGTTCTCCATGAAGGATTTAAGAGAAGCATCTTTTATTCTAGGAATAAAGATATATAGAGATAGGTCTAGAAGGATGATTAGACTATCCCAATCCATGTACATAGACAAAATGGTAAAGAGGTTTAGCATGGAGGAATTCAAACGATGATTCTTGCCAATGAGTCATGGCATTTCTCTTTCAATGGTTATGTCCTCAATGACCCCTGAGGAGAGGGAAAGGATAACCCGCATACCTTATACATCTGCCATTGTGTAATACCCAAGCCTCACACTACTCACTTGGCCAATATGATTCATGCACTACATGCTACTTATATGCTAATTTGTATTAACATCTACATCGCATCTTTTATAGCATTCTTAATCATTATACCTCTAATGCTATCATTTGATGTTAGTGGTTGAGATCCTATACCCTAATTAAGTAATTCTATATGTAGATAAGAAAAAGAATAGATTGGTCAATATATTGGATATTCATAGGTTATATGTTATAATTTTAGAAGTGTTAAAGGTGTCACTAGTAAGCTTATATGATTCGATTAAATTAGATCGAGGTATTTTAAAGGTATACTTCCATAGATTAACATACTTGGATATTGGACATGATATAATATGATTTAAGTGTCATATTACAAGGTCCATGAGTGTATATGATTTTAGAAATGCAAACTAGACAATCATTTAAGAATTGGGTGTCAATCGTTTGGAGACCGAATGAACGGTTAAGAAATTAGGGCAAACATTTATTATCCAATCGTATGGAAATTAAAATAGGTTGTAATTAGATAAATAAATATTGATAAAAACTAGATTGGAGCTGTATAAGGTGTGAAAAATATCAGATTTGTACCACCACTTGACACCTCAATCTTTGCCACCTCAACCTTTGCCACCTCAAGCTTCCACCTCAACCTTTCTTCATTTCTATCATTGAACACGACCATAAACCATTTTTTAGCTATTTCACATCCCAAACCTTCATATGGAAATTTAGAATTTACTCTCAAGAAATTCCCAGTAAAGAAAAAAAAGGTGAAGGAAGCAAAATGAAGTAGGAAGGGCAAGTAGGAACTTAAAACTGTGCATAGGTAAGTTTAACTCATGTTTTTTATTTAAGTTCTTGAATTGTTTTAGGGTTTATGCCCTAGTTATACTCCTTGGGGAGAACCTGTGTTGTTCGTGAAAAAGAAGGATTATACATTACGGTTGTGCATTGATTATAGATAGTAGAATAAAGTAACATTCAAGAATAAGTACCCACTTCTAAGAATAGATGATTTGTTTGATCAATTGCCGGGAGCATCAGTATTTTCTAAGATTGATTTGCGTTCTGGGTATTATTAATTGAAGATCAAGGTAGAAGACATACTAAAGACTGCATTCCGAACAAGGTATGAACATTATGAATTTCTAGTGATGCCTTTCGATTTAACCAATGCCCCCGCAGCTTTTATGGATCTAATGAATAGGGTGTTCAAGCAATATCTCGATAAATTTGTGATTATGATTATTAATGACATCCTAATTTATTCACATGATAAAGAAGAGCAAAAGAACATTTGAAGATTCTGCTACAAGTTCTTAAAGAAAAATAGTTGTGTGCTATATTCAAGAAGTGTGAGTTTTGGCTTGAACAAGTGGTATTCCTAGGTCATGTAGTTTCAAGGGATGGTATTTATGTTGATCCGGGCAAGGTAGAAGCTATCATTAAATGGCCAACACCAACAAATGTATCAAAAGTAAGGAGTTTCTTAGGATTAGCAGAGTACTATCAATGATTTGTTCAGGGGTATTCAAAGATAGCAACTCCAATGACAATGTTGACAAGAAAGAATGTGAAATTCTTGTGGACCGATGCTTGTGAAAGAAATTTTCAAGAACTGAAATATAAATTAACTACAGCTCCTGTTCTTACCATTCCAATAGGAATTGGTAGATTCGTGGTGTATAGCGATGCTTCAAAAAATAATTTGGGTGTTGTTTTGATGCAAAATGGGAAGGTTGTTGCCTATGCTTCAAGGCAATTAAAGGAATATGAAAAGAATTATCCAACCCATGATTTGGAACTTGCTGCTGTGGTTTTTGCCTTGAAAATTTGAAGACATTATTTGTATGGTGAGAAGTGTGAGATCAACTATCATCATGGTAAAGCGAATGTGGTTGCAGATGCATTGAGCAGAAAATCCATGTTTTCTCTTTTTGTTATACAAAAGTCAATATTACTGGATTTGCAGAGATTAGAGCTTGAAATTATACCTAAAAGGAAAAAGTGTTTGTTGTCATCCTTAGTGTTGAGACCTATACTTCAAGATAGAATTAGAGAAGGTCAAAAGGTGGATATGCATCAGACTTCTCTGTTACTGATGACGGAATTATTTGATATAAAGGGAGACTATGTGTATCATTTGATAAAGCCATGAAAGCAGATATTTTAGAAGAAGCTCATATTACTCCTTACTCAGGACACTCAGATAGCACAAAAATGTATAAGGACTTACAAAAGAATTATTGGTGGCCTAAAATGAAGAGAGATATAGCAAGATTTGTGGCTAAATATCTAACCTGTCAACAAGTTAAGATTGAACATCAAAGACCATCTGGGTTGTTGAAGCCTTTGTTGATTCCAGAGTTGAAATGGGAGCACATTACAATGAACTTTGTGCTTGGATTACCTAGAACACAAAAGAGGTATAATTCTATATGGGTGATTGCTGATAGATTAACTAAATCAGCCCATTTTCTTCTAGTGAAATCCACATACAATATGGACCAGTATGCTCAACTATATATTAAAGAGATAGTCAGGTTACATGGGGTGCCAGTTTCAATAGTGTCCGATAGAGATCCTAAGTTTACATCTACATTTTGGAAGAACTTACACAGTACCATGGGAACGAAACTTGCATTTAGTACAACATTTCATCCACAAAGTGATGGGCAATTAGATAGGGTTATTCAGATATGAGAGGATATGTTAAGAGCTTGTGTGCTAGATTTTCAAGGGAGTTGGGATACAAAGCTTTCATTAGTGGAGTTTACATATAATAATAGCTACCAATCAACAATTAGAATGGCGCCTTATGAAGTATTGTATGGAAAGAAATGTAGATCTCCAGTTCATTGGGATGAAGTTGGATAACGAAACCTACTTGGTCTGAAAATAATTCAACATACCGCTAAGGTAGTGGAGAAGATACGAGAGATAATGAAGATCGCGCAGAGTAGATAGAAAAGTTATGCAGATAAATGGAGAAAAGATCAAGAGTTTATCATTGGGGATCATGTGTTCTTAAAAGTAGCTCCCATGAAAGGTGTCATGAGATTTGGAAAGAAAGAAAAACTTAGCCCATGGTATGTTGGCCCATTCGAGATTCTCGAAAGAGTTGGTGACAAAGCTTATAGAGTGGCCTTAGCTCCGTCATTATCTAGTGTTCACAATGTTTTCCAAGTGTCTATGTTGAGAAAGTACATTTCAAACTCTTCTCATGTGTTGAGTCATGAATCGTTGGAATTGACTCCTGATTTAACATATGAAGAGAAACTAGTGTGAATTTTGAATTAGAAGGAAAAATAGTTGAGAACAAAAAAGATTCGACTTGTTAAAGTATTGTGGAGGAATCATTATATAGAATAGGCTACATGGGAAAGAGAAGAAGAAATGCAAAGAAAATATCCAGAATTATTTGGTACGTTAAATTTTGAGGATGAAATTTTTATAAGGAAGGAAGGATTGTAATGCCCAATTCTCTCCTATATATCCAATAATAAGCATCTTATATGAATATGCATCTAATCAATATGCATTATCGAATTATGGCATACAAATAACATGATTGTACGAACATGAATAATTGTTATTATATGCTCCAGCTATGCTTTAACATGCATTAGTACATGAAATATGAGATCAAACTTTTGTTTCTTGATTTAACATATTCCTTAAGTGCTTTTTTGCAGTGAAAAGCTCAGTATCTCGATTAAGAAAGATTGATGTGTTGAATGGACATGAAATGAATTATTCGTATTACTCCATACTTGTTACATTCTACGGTGATTAATTGCCTAAATATTTGCTTGAAATATGTTACATTAGGCTAAGAACTAAACGTATGCAAAATGGTTCAATTTGATTAGTTGATTGACTAGGTTGCATTAAACCATTCTAAACCATATTGCACTTGATTATAACACCAAAGCATCAATTTTTTTCATCTCCCTAGTCCAAAAATCACCGTTTACAAAAAAACACAACACCCATCACAGTCACGCTATTATCAGATTTATTTACTGTGATACCCGAGCCACTTACTACTCATATAGCCAAATATGGTTCATGCATTACATGTTAATTGCGTGCTATTTGCATTGATATGACGTTATATAATTCATTTTATTTTATACGGCGTTTTTAATCATTGAAAACTTAATTTTGAAGCTCTTACACAATATTGATTATCGAATCCCCTAACCTAAGTGGTTGCTTTTGTATTGAGATAAGAAGAAATTGAGGTATCAATATAGTGAATAGTGCTAGGTTACACGTGGTAGCCTTAGGAGTTCGAAAGGTGTCACCGAAAAGTTTATAGAAAGTAAGTCGGTTCGATCATGAATTTTAATATTATATGTATATTTAAATCATACACTTGGGACAACTAGACATACAATATTATAATTTAAATGTTATATAACTAGGTTCATAGGTTTGTAACACTATCGGTGCACAAACTTATCAATCGGGCAAGAACCGATGATTTTCGGGTGAAGAACCTAATGAACGGATATAGGAATTAGCTATGGAAATGAATGGTGATGAAGATAGGTTGCAACCAAATAAAAATAGGTGAGACACACAAGATTAGGGCTGCAAGATAAGGGAAAAAATCAGACTTTACCATTTACTTGCCACCTCATGCTTTCTTATTAAGCTTAAGCTAACATCTCAAGCTAACACCTCAAACTCTTCACCCTTAAGCCACGACCAGACCCTCATTTCAGCCATTTTCATCTTTCAAACACACACCTTAAGGTCTCCAAGTGATCCAAATTTATTCCAAGTTGAAATAAAAGCAAGAAAGCAAAGGAGAAGTGATTACCATCAAGTTAACCTCAAAATCTGCATAGGTAACACTTATCTACGGTTTTGCCTTTGGTTTTTAGATTATTATGAATGGTTTTATTGTTTATTAATCTGTCAATATCTCTTATAAAAGTTTTAGGAAGTTTTTAGTTAGACTTTGGTGCACAAAGAAAGGTTTTTGATGACAAACACTTAATAGGAAATACTTGTGGCAGAAACTGTCATCTTACTGTTTTCTTGTGTTTTAGGCTTCAAAAGTGTATGGTATGTTGAATAAAACCTATAATTATTACCATTTACATAACCATATATGAGTTAAGAGTATTGGAATGAAGTTTTATCAGTTTTAAATTGAAATAGAGAATGATATTGGAGAAACACTCAAACTGCCAAAATAGCAAAATCTGTTTTGGTGTGCTGTGAAGGAGACTGAATTAGGGGAGCTAAATCCATTATTTTTGGTAATAATATGACCTTGTTGTCTCCGTATATATGTTATCTAAGTATGGTGAAAATTTTGGAGTGATTTAATATACTTAAGGGTGGCAAAACCATTAATGTCATGAAGTGTGCAAAACTGTCACGGTAGGAAACAATCTGTTTCAGTATGTTGTGAAGAGAGCTGAACTTGGGAAGATATATCCGTGATTTTTAGCCATTCTATGATATGGTTACATTTATATACATGTTATCTAAGTGTGTTAAAAATTTGGGAGTGATTGGATATACTTAGGGATGTTAAAATTATCATGCAACTAAACTTGACAGCAAGAAAATATGAAAATGTGAATCTGCCACATTTGATCACTTAGCATGTTTCAACCTTGACATGTTGCTATTGAGTGTTAACAATTAGGTACATGCTATTAGAGTTATAATACTTCAATTACATGATGTTTGCATGTATTTAAGATGAGAAATTGAGGTATTTGAGGGCTATATTGGGTTCTAGTTTGTGAAAGCTTGATTGTTAGCTTATAGCTTGGTGTTTAAGGTCTAGTATGAGATTTTGTGCTTTCAACTTGCCAAATTGGGAATGGTGCTTGATGTGGGGTAATATTACAGGCTATTTTCCGGTGCATGGGATAGTAGCGTTGGTCAGGGGCCCAAGAAAGAAATGATTTTGAGAGAAATATTTTGATGCATAAAATTGCATTGTGGGCATAGCATGTTGAGATGCATGAATTGATATTGTGAATTATTCTTTGACATGCATAATCATTACTTGCTGAGCATTAGCTCATATAGTTTATGCATTGAAGGTGAGTCTGGTGATACTTGATACCATGGACTTACTGGGCAAGCTGTTGGGGTTCCTGCAGGTTCTGAGGATCAGTGTATATGGATGACGACCTGTTGGGTTGATTGTTAACTTATTTGATTTTGTAGTCTATTGTATTAGGTTTTGGGATTTGTATAATGTGTTACTTTTATAACTTTTCTGTACACGGGTATATAAATATTATGATTGTTATGGGTCCTCTGCATGTATATATATTAGTCTGTGAGTGGGAAAATGTTTATTAATTATTAATATGTTGCAGAAAAAAATAATAATAATAATGCATGCACACAGGCTCTATCATGTTAAATTATACTATATATATAGTTTTGTAGTAATGGGGGTGTTACAAAGTGGTATCAGAGCCCAGGTCTTGATTCTGTAGACTGTCCATGTACATGATCTTAGAACTTGCAAAGCGCAGCCACGCCAGTAAGTTTTACATTATCATATATTGCATTACATATTCCATGAATTATATTGGCCATATGTTGTCAAACTTGTGTAAAACAGCATTGCAAAATGGTGAGAACTCGTGGTGAGAGCAGTGGTGGTGCCAGAGTGTAGAGAAATGAGATACCCACCTTGATTAATGATCGAGATACCATGATTAACCGATTAACAGAGTTAATTGAATGATAGTCCGAGCAAATTTAGCAACTAATTCGACAAAGAGATAATGGTGAACAACCACGGGTGGAGGTAAACCAACAACGGGCAGACTATATATATATGGTGGGAGAACGATTTAGGAGGCTGGATCCCCCAATATTTGACGATGCGATTGATCCTACCGCTGCAGAGGACTGGTTGAGGACCCTGGAAAACATGATCCAGTATAGTAGGGTGCCAGTAGAGGAGAGGGTAATGTGTGCCACTTTCATGCTTCGCGGTAGTGCAGGCCATTGGTGGGACATGATCAACAGCATAGAGGACATTACTACCATGAGCTGGGACAGATTCAAGGACTTATTCCGAAATAAATATTTCCCAGCCCCTGTTCGCATGATGAAGATGAATGAGTTTATACAACTGCGACAAGGAGCAATGACTATTGGGGAATATATTCGTAAATTTGAACAACTGTCCAGGTTCGCTACGCACATGGTCAGCACTAAAGCACTTAAAATAGAGTTTGGTATTGACATACAACCAGGAACGTTTCCAATTTGTAAAACTCTCTATAGAATGGCTCCCTTGGAGTTGAAAGAATTGAAAGTACAATTATAGGACTTATTGGACAAAGGATTCATCAGACCGAGCTTTTCACCTTGGGGAGCACCAGTTCTGTTTGTACGTAAGAAAGATGGCACTATGAGACTGTGCATCGATTATCGAGAGTTGAATAGGGTCACAATTAAAAGTAAGTATTCGTTACCCAAAATCGATGATTTATTTGACCAGCTTCAGGGTGCCGCAATATTTTCAAAGATTGACTTACGCTCTAGGTACCATCAATTGAAAATAAAGGAAGAGGATATCTCCAAGACGGCATTTAGTACAAGATATGGGCACTATGAATTTTTGGTGATGCCATTTGAATTGACTAATGCTCCAGTAGCATTCATGGATCTGATGAACAGAGTGTTTAAAGAATTTCTGGATAAATTTGTTATTGTGTTCATAGATGACATTCTAGTCTACTCCAGAACTAAAGAGGAGCATGCCACACATTTAACACAAGTACTAGAGGTCCTGAAAGTGAAGCAGTTATACGCCAAATTCAAGAAATGCGAGTTCTAGTTGGATCGTGTGGTATTCTTTGGACATGTTATATCAGGAGCGGGAATATCAGTAGATCCAAGTAAAGTTGAAGCTATTAACAACTGGATGCAGCCTACTAATCCTTCAGAGGTGTGCAGTTTTTTGGGTTTAGCTGGATATTACTGAAGATTTGTGGAGGGGTTCTCCAAGATTGCAATGCCATTGACACAATTAACCAGAAAAGGGGTGATGTTTAGATAGACGGATATGTGTGAGCGAAGTTTCCAGGAGCTGAAAAAGAGGTTGACTTCAGCACCTATTCTCTTAATTCCATCAGGTACGGGAGGATTCATAATTTACAGTGACGCGTCGAAGAATGGATTAGGATGTGTACTGATGCAGAATGGCAAAGTAATTACGTATGCACCCAGGCAACTTAAAGAGTACGAAAAGAATTACCCCACGCATGACTTGGAACTTGCTGCTGTAGTATTTGTACTTAAAATATGGAGGCACTATTTATATAGTGAACGGTGCGAGATCTATACTGATCACAAGAGCCTCAAATAATTCTTCACACAGATAGAGTTGAATATGCGACAGCGGAGATGGCTGGAACTGGTAAAAGATTATGATTGTGTAATCAATTACCACCCAGGTAAAGCCAACATTGTAGCTGATGTATTGAGCCAAAAATCCACACAAAGTACAATAGTTATGGCTTTAATTTAGAAATCAGAACTGAATAATTTGCAGAAAATGAATATAGAGATTTTACAGATAGGAGTAATAGAGGCAAAGTTGGCAGCCCTGACGCTTCAGCCTACGCTAATTGATAGGATCAAACAGAGACAGCGAGATGATGAATATCTCATCAATATGAGAAAATATGTTGCTGCAGGGAAGTCTCCTGAATTTGAGATGACTCAGAATGATATTTCACAATTTAGAGGCCGGTTTTGTGTGCCAAATATTGATAACATTCGGGAAGACATTTTAAAAAAGGCACATTCAACCCCTTATTCAGTACATCCAGGGGCTACCAAGATGTATAGAGACTTGAAAATGCATTATTGGTGGCCGGATATGAAGAAGGACATCGCCCAGCATGTGGAGCAATGTCTAACATGTCAGCAGATAAAGGCCGAACATCAAAGACCCACAGGGAATTTACAACCTCAACTTATTGCAGAATGGAAATGGGAAAGGATCACCATGGATTTCGTAACTGGTTTGCCAAAGACTACTAAGGGTCATGAAGCTATTTGGGTTATCGTTGACAGATTGACCAAGTCTGCTCATTTCCTTCCATATGTTCTACTTATTCCATAGATCGCTATGCCCAATTATACGTTCAGGAGATTGTCAGACTTCATAGTGTGCCATTATCTATTATTTCTGATAGAGATTCAAGATTTTTATCTGCTTTTTGGAGGAGTTTACACAAAGCTTTGGGAACACAATTATCATTTAGTACAGCATATCATCCTCAGACGGATGGGAAACCTGAATGAACAATACAGACATTGGAGGATATGCTCAGAGCCTGTGTATTAGACTTCCAAGGTCAGTGGAGTAAATTCCTACCTTTGGTGGAGTTTTCGTACAACAACAGCTATCAGACTAGCATTGGAATGGCTCCTTATGAAGCATTGTATGGCAGAAAATGTATGTCTCCGATATACTGGGATGAAGTTGGTGAGAAGAAACTTTTGGGCCCAGATATGATTCGAGAAATGATAGAAGTTGTGTCACGGATTCGACAAAGAATGCAAACCGCCCAAAATCGGCAAAAAAGTTATGCAGATCGATGAAGAAGGACGTTGGAGTTTGCGGTAGGAGATCAGGTGTTTTTGAAAGTAGCACCAATGAAGGGCATCATGCGGTTTGGAAAGAAAGGAAAATTGAGTCCTAGATACATTGGCCCGTTCTCAGTGATTGAAAGAATTGGTGATGTTTCTTACAGACTGGATCTGCCAACATCTATGTCCCAAATACATAATGTATTTCATGTGTCTATGCTGAGGAAATATATTGCTCATCCCTCTCACATTCTGAAGAATGAACTAGTGGGATTAAAGGCAGATTTGAGCTACGAAGAAAAGTCTGTACAGATTTTGTTACGAGAAGTGAAGCAGCTGAGAAATAAACAGATTCCATTGGTTAAAGTGTTATGGAGAAACCAATTGGTAGAAGAGGCCACTTGGGAAAGGGAGGACGAAATGAGAACTAAGTATCCTGAACTTTTTCGGTAAGTGAAATTTTGGAGACGAAATTTTTATAAGGAGGGGAGGATGTGATATCCGAGCCACTTACTACTCATATGGCCAAATATGGTTCATACATTACATGTTAATTGCGTGCTATTTTCATTGATATGACGTCATATAATTCATTTTATTTTATACGGTGTTTTTAATCATTGAAAACTTAATTTTGAAGTTCTCGCACAGTATTGATTATCGAATCCCTAACCTAAGTGGTTGATTTTGTATTGAGATAAGAAAAAATTGAGGTATCAATATAGTGAATAGTGCTAGGTTACACGTGGTAGCCTTAGGAGTTCGAAAGATGTCACCGAAAAGTTTATAGAAAGTAAGTTGGTTCGATCATGAATTTTAATATTATATGTATATTTAAATCATACACTTGGGACAACTAGACATACAATATTATAATTTAAATGTTATATAACTAGGTTCATAGGTTTGTAACACTATCGATGCACAAACTTATCAATCGGGCAAGAACCGATGATTTTCGGGTGAAGAACCTAATGAACGGATATAGGAATTAGCTATGGAAATGAATGGTGATGAAGATAGGTTGCAACCAAATAAAAATAGGTGAGACACACAAGATTAGGGCTGCAAGATAAGGGAAAAAATCAGACTTTACCATTTACTTGCCACTTCATGCTTTCTTATTAAGCTTAAGCTAACATCTCAAGCTAACACCACAAACCCTTCACCCTTAAGCCACGACCAGACCCTCATTTCATCCATTTTCATCTTTCAAACACACACCTTAAGGTCTCCAAGTGATCCAAATTGATTCCAAGTTGAAATAAAAGCAACAAAAGCAAAGGAGAAGTGACCATCAAGTTAACCTCAAAATCTGCATAGGTAACACTTATCTACGGTTTTGCCTTTGGTTATCAGATTATTATGAATGGTTTTATTGTTTATTAATCTGTCAATATCTCTTATAAAAGTTTTAGGAAGTTTTTAGTTAGACTTTGGTGCACAAAGAAAGGGTTTTTGATGACAAACACTTAATAGGAAATACTTGTGGCAGAAACTGTCATCTTACTGTTTTCTTGTGTTTTAGGCTTCAAAAGTGTATGGTATGTTGAATAAAACCTATAATTATTACCATTTACATAACCATATATGAGTTAAGAGTATTGGAATGAAGTTTTATCAGTTGGAAATTGAAATAGAGAATGATATTGGAGAAACACTCAAACTGCCAAAATAGCAAAATCTGTTTTGGTGTGCTGTGAAGGAGACTGAATTAGGGGAGCTAAATCCATTATTTTTAGTAATAATATGACCTGGTTGTCTCCTTATATATGTTATCTATGTATGGTGAAAATTTTGGAGTGATTTAATATACTTAAGGGTGGCAAAACCATTAATGTCATGAAGTGTGTAAAACTGTCACGGTAGGAAATAATCTGTTTCAGTATGTTGTGAAGAGAGCTGAACTTGGGAAGCTATATCCGTGATTTTTAGCAATTATATGATATGGTTAAATTTATATACATGTTATCTAAGTGTGTTAAAAATTTGGGAGTGATTGGATATACTTAGGGATGCTAAAATTATCATGCAACTAAACTTGACAGCAAGAAAATATGAAAATGTGAATCTGCCACATTTGATCACTTAGCATGTTTCAACCTTGACATGTTGCTATTGAGTGTTAACAATTAGGTACATGCTATTAGAGTTATAATACTTCAATTACATGATTTTTTCATGTATTTAAGATGAGAAATTGAGGTATTTGAGGGGCTATATTGGGTTCTAGTTTGTGAAAGCTTGATTGTTAGCTTATAATTTGGTGTTTAAGGTCTAGTATGAGATTTTGTGCTTTCAACTTGCCAAATTGGGAATGGTTCTTGATGTGGGGTAATATTACAGGCTATTTTACATCTAAGGTTGGAGAGGAATACTAAACAAATTTAAACTAAGCCACCAACCAAGTGAAAGGTAAGTAAAGATTCATGTGCAACTACAATGCATAGACATAGTAAATGTGTGATTTATATGTAACACCATTGATCATATGTGCGTAGCAGAGGGCATGCATTACTGTCATTCATGTCCATTGAGCATACATACATGGGCATTAGCACGTGCATACATCATATACAAGCATTGTGATAAATCGTGCATTGCACGGCATGATTCTGAGAAAGGAAAATGTTTTACTGACCACTACTAGTGCACCGAAGCATGCATGAATTTGCATGGTTTTATGCATGGATTTGCAGGTTCGCATACATGGATTTGCATGCGTATGAGTGTGCATATATTTGCATGCTTTTATGATTATTGGCCATTGGATTATGGAAATGTGCAGAGCTCTTTTCCGGTGCATGGGATAGTAGCGTTGGTCAGGGGCCCAAGAAAGAAATGATTTTGAGAGAAATATTTTGATGCATAAAATTGCATTGTGGGCATAGCATGTTGAGATGCATGAATTGATATTGTGAATTATTCTTTGACATGCATAATCATTACTTGCTGAGCGTTAGCTCATATAGTTTATGCATTGTAGGTGAGTCGGGTGATACTTGATACCATGGACTTACTGGGCAAGTTGTTGGGGTTCCTGCAGGTTCTAAGGATCAGTGTACATGGATGACGACCTGTTGGGTTGATTGTTAACTTATTTGATTTTGTAGTCTATTGTATTAGGTTTTGGGATTTGTACAATGTGTTACTTTTATAACTTTTATGTACACGAGTATATAAATATTATGATTGTTATGAGTCCTCTGCATGTATATATATTAGTCTGTGAGTGGGAAAATGTTTATTATTTATTAATATGTTGCAGAAAAAATAATAATAATAATGCATGCACACAGGCTCTATCATGTTAAATTATACTATATATATAGTTTTGTAGTAATGGGGGTGTTACATTTACTATCAAATTTCAAGAGTTATATAGGACACGACATCCAAAGTTATAATATGATAGACTCAAAAATTAAAATAAAAGCTTATACTTTCGAAAGAAGTAAGGATATTTTGTATCTTGTAACCTTTTATATATAGGAAGCAATTTATATAATAATAATGATTGTAAAAATTATAATATACCCACAACACAACCCAGTAGGTCGTCATCCATTTACAATGGACCTCAGAAACTTGTAGGAGCTCCAACAACCAACTCAATAAGCCTTAGAGTCTCAGGTATCACCATGTTTACCTACAATGCATGAACTACATGAGCTAACACCAAGTAAGTAAAAGTCATGCATGCTAAAAAAAATGTGAAACACATGCAAAAGATTTCCAAGATATCGTGCTAAGAATGCATACTCATGAATCAAAACATTTTATTCAGGCTCATTTTCTTTCATTGGGCCCTTGGCCCACTTACTATGAATTGAAAAGAGCTCTACACAATATCTGTAATATACAAGACTCACACTACTCACTTGAGCAATATGATTTATACATTACATGTTATTCATATGTGCTGAACTAGCATGGCATCCATTTTACCTTATAATCACATTCGATCATTAAATTTTTAGAAAATCTCATATGGTGTTAGTTGTCAATCATCAAAATATAAGTAATCAACATTAAATTAAAATATGAAGAAAATGAGGTTGATCAGTATGGGATATAGATGGATATATAGTTATAATTTTGGAAGTGTTAAAGGTATTACTAGTAAGCTTATACGATTTTATTCGATTTCATCCGAGTATTTCAAAAGTACATATCGATAAATTGCATATTTGGGACATTGGACATAAGATACTATGATTGAAAGGTGAAATTACAATATTCATTTAAGTATAACATTATATAATTTTTAATATGGACAATTATTCAAGAATAGGGTGACAATCGGGTAAGAAATCAAATGAACGGCTAGGAAATTAGCTTATGAATTATCTACGGGACCTTGTGGTAATTAAAATAGGATGCAATAAAATTAATATATAGTAAGATAAATCTGATCTAGGCGTGAAAGATTGGTGAAATGTCAGATTTACACCACAACTTGCCACCTCATGCTTGCTACCAAGCTTAAGTAAGCACCTCAAGTACCACCTCTAGTTTTCCTTCACTCATAGCCATTAACCCATGGTCCTCAACCATTTTTCAGTCATTTTCAGTGTTCAAACTCATGTCAAAATCTCTTTAAGCTGGTTCTATATGATTCCAAGTGATAAAAAAGGGCAAAGGAAACAAAAGGAAGTAGTAATCACGAGTAGAAGCTGAAACTGGAATATGTGAGGTTCATCTACAGTTTTGACATCAATTTTTATATTATTTGAGGTTTTTATGATTTCTTAAAATTCTTATCTTGTTCATGATGATGTTAGAGGTTATTTATAGGGTTATTATGTATAAAAGAATGATTTATGGTTGCAAACACATAGTAGAACCAGTAAGGGGCACAATCTGTGTATATGCTAATTTCTAGTTTATTGAGCTTCAAATATGCAAGAGACCATGGGTGAATCCTATATTTATCATCATGAACATGTTTATTTATCATCATAAATCCTATATTTATCATCACAGATCATGCCATACTAGTTTCAATGCAAGCGCATATGAATAACATGTAATGCATAAATCATATTGGTCAAGTGATCAGTGTGAGGGTCATATACTACATCGTTCCCTCCTTATAAAAATTTCGTCCCCGACATTTTACTTACCAAAAAGCTCTAGATATTTATTTATCATTTTGTACTTCCTTTCCCAAGTAGCTTCTTCTGTTTATTAACTTCTCCTCAGTACTTTAACTAATGAGATTTCTCATTTTGAAGTTACTTTACATCTCTTACTAAAATCTCTATAGGTCTTTCTTCATATCTCCGACCTCAATTTAGTTCTATTGGTTCCTTATTCGATAGATGAGATAGATTCATGATGTTCTTCCTTAAAATGAACACACGAAATACATTGTGACCTTGAGACATTGATGCAAAGAGGTCGAGTTTACAGACAATATCCCCAATTCTCTTAGTAATGCAAAATAAACTAGTGTACTTAGGATCAAGTTTGTATGTAACATCCCAATTTTTTTTCTGTCCAAGCCGCATAATCCCTTTCATTGGAGACACCTTTAAAAATTTTGATCCCCTATCATAAATTGCAACGATATTCCTCTTTAATCTGCATAACTCTATGTTCACCTCTAACTAGTTTCCATGCATTGGCAATTTGTTCTACAACTTCTATCATTTTCTAAACCATATTTAGCATAAAAGAACACCAAATTCATTTCAATAAAATGATGACTTGTATCTTCTATCATACAATGCCTCATAGAGAACTATCCCAAGTAACCTTATCACTGTTGTTATAAGAAATTCCACCCAAGGAATTTTTTTTTCAATTGACATCAACAATCTAATGCACAAGCTCTAAGCATATCTTGTAAAGTCTAATTTGTTTGTACTGATTGCCCATTGATGCATGGATGATCAAAATACTAAAATATAATTTTGTTCCCAATACCTGATATAAGATCTTCTAGGAAGTAGACAAAAACTTTAAATCTAGATCAGAACAAATAGATACTAATAAACCATAAAGTCCATAGATTTCCATGGAATACCTAAGGTAAATTGAGAAAGAATGAACATATTCAGGTTACCTATGAACAATAACGCAATTCCATTATCATATATAAAATTCATGAATGCTTTCCCATTTGAACCTGAAATTAAAAGCATAACTAAATCATTCCTAAATATGCACTTTTACATATGTCCCTTTTCTTGTGGCAAACCAAATATTAACAATATATTCCGTAATAGCTCGTCCAGTATTCGATATCTGTATATTTTCTTGAGATCATAAACATAATTCATACCACTACATAAACAAATAAAAAGATACATGATCATCACATAAAATTTAGTCTTGCAGTTTCTTATCCCTCATTTTCACATCTATCTCTTATTAAGAGATTATTATCACTTATCACAAAAATATATTTAAGTGCCTTTTATGCCTTTCATCTTAATCTTAACCTTTCATAGACCTTATTCTGAGAATTTAAAATTGGATCAATAAAAATCAGTCTTACCAAAATATTATTAAATAGATAATTTACCATTTACTCTAATTTATCCTCTATACAACCCTCAATTCCCATAAAAGTTTATGATGTAAAATTTGTATGAATATTAGTCTATTGAGATATTTCATTCTAATGACATCTGTAGTTACATGGATCATACAATATATTCACTTACTAATAATATCTTTCCTTTCTTCAAGTTCAACTTCTTTTGAGTATGTAGACATTTCAAGTACTTCGGTTTTGTAATGTCACATGTAGTATTACATGAATAATCTAATTAACTCGAAGAGTTTTGTAACACCCCTTAACCTAACTGCAGAGTCTAAACAAGCTGATACAGTTAAGTCAAGAAATGTTAATTTTTCATCATTACTAGAGTTATGATTTTTAATAAAAGTTCTCATTTTTAGCTATAAGAGAAAGAGCTTGAATCGTTTTAAACACACCATATACATATATTAAAACTGAGTATAACTGTTTACAAAACCATAACAGAGCGGCTTATTTAAAAATAAAACAGAGTTTTCAAAATATGATACAAAACAGCTCGAAGCATGGCATATGAACAAATCTCTATCCGGCCGCTCTGGAGACTCAATCAACCTCTAAACCTGTACATTTCCACCTGCATCACATGAATCTAATGAGCTAAAGGCTCAATAAGGTGAAACTGATGCAATAACAAATAATGTACATACAAATCACATAAATGATTAAATGCAGTATTCAATTTAATAACTTTCTTTCATAAATCATTCTTTAGGGCCCTTGAAGTGTGGTACCTAACTAATAGTGATAGACCGTAGTTTTTGGAACCTGTTCATAATGATTGGCCAATAAGAGAACTAATACAGGGTTTCCATACTTGGTCTTTCAACCTCAGGTATTAGCCGTATTCTATCTCATTCATTGTGGCTTTCCTATACCAATTTTTCAACCTCAAGTATTTGCCACCATTTGTTGGGTCCGCCGGTCCCTCCCGCGTCCCTTGTCTACCCGACCATCAATCAAGTACCATACTTTCTTTTCAAAAACCTCATTATATTCTTAATAGTGTCATGCTTCATGAACCATAAATGCATCAAATATTACATTATTTGACAAATAATAACAATCACATTAAAACATGAACAACATTATATGATTCTTGTGATACAACAAAAGAAAGCTTCAACTTACCTCAAGTCCACTTTGTGGCAAGTGAAAAGACCAATCTTTTTGGAAGATAGGATGTGTTAAAGGCCTAACATAATTAAATCATATACCATTTAATATCCTTTTTATAAATCATTTAGTCTATTCTAGTTAAAGTTTATATAAACTTTTCAATCTTTTGTAAACAACTTCATATCAATTACATAACCTTAAAAACAATGCATACTCCATATTTTACTACTAATTCAAGACATTAAACATTAGGGCAGCCATTAAATAACTAATAATTCAAACATAATTATTAGGACAACCCCTAAAACATGCACACAATCCAAATTAACATGACGTAAATTCGGTTTTAACTTATATTGATTGTACCCTTCAATTAAGCAAACTAATTGCTATTATTTTCAATCATTCAAAGAAACTTCCAAACACAATATAAGCATTACAAAATCAATAGAAACAAGTAAATTAAACAATTTCACAAGACTATCAATTTTGCTAAAAATTAGCTTAACTAGCTTGGTTTTGGCTTCAAGTGTAACTTACTTAAGTTTTCAATCATACAAAAGCATACTAAAACATGTAACCATCCAAGATACTACAAATTCATCATAAGAAACATTGAAAAAGAATATACCTTGATTAAGTTGGAATTAAGCTTAAAAATCAACAGTTTTCAAGCTTAAAAGGATGGAAACTTGTTCTAGCTTGTGTTCTATGGATTCCTATGGATTGAATTCAATTTGTGTGAGTATGAGAGTGTATAAATTTGGGAGAAACTTAGGAGAATAAGGGCTGGTCGTTTTTGAGGTGCTTCCACAAGAAATATGGATGAAAATGATTTCTTTGACCTTTCAAAAAGAGGTAAGTGGAGGGTGATGATTGGTTGCATCATACTTGGTGTCTTCTCATGCCAAAAGCCACATTCATGGGCTAAGGAGATGACAAAAATTAATGCTTTGGTGTTATAATCAAGTGCAATACGGTTTAGAATGGTTTTATGCAACCTAGTCAACCAACCAATCAAATTGCACAATTTTGCATACTTTTAGTTCTTAGCCAAATGTAACATATTTCAAGTAAATATTTAGGCAATTAATCACTTTAGCATATAACTAGTATGGAGCAATAAAAATAATTCATTTCATGGCCATTCAACACATCAATCTTCCTTAATCGAGATATCGAGCTTTTCACTGCAAAAAGGGCACTTAAGGAATATGTTAAATCAAGAAATGAAAGTTTGATCTCATATTTCATGTACTAATGCATGTTAAAGCATAACTGAAGCATATAATAACAATTATTCATGTTCATGCAATCATGCTATTAGTATGTCATAATTCAATAATACACATTGATTAGATACATATTCATGCAAGATGCTTATTATTGGCTATGTAGTAGAGAATTGGGCATTACAAGTTTTGAGTAACTTTTCTATATTGCATCAAACATATACCAAAACATAATAAGATACACCACTCTAGACAATAAATAACTTATATCTAAAGTTGGAGTCACTACTGAAGCTCAAATCAATTCTCTTTAAGTAGTTAGAGATTTCTTCTCACTTAGCGAACCATTCAAATTTCATATACCTGCATGTATTATGAAATAAAGTGGTAACTACTAAGGAGAAATTTTGACTGAATACACAATAATATTACTAACTAGAAAACACATTCTTAAGAAAATCACCAGTCCCAAAAATAAATATTATATTACATAACCAAAAGATCGCATTTACTAAATTGAACAAATAATTTCTACTTCCTTAGAGTTTCCAAGATCATATTGAAAGGTCAATCATATTTTTCATCGTTGTACACTAAGATATCATCAATGAATATCACCCCAAATATACCCATATAGAATCATCAAACACATTATTCATCACGTTTTCTTAATCATTAGACCTTTAGTGCTATCACATGATGTTGGTGGTTGAGATCCTACAACCTAATTAAGTAGTTATATATTTAGATAAGAAAAAGAATAGATTGGTCAATATAATGGATATTCATAGGTTATATGTTATAATTTTGGAATTGTTAAAGGTGTTACTATTACTAGTAAGCTTGTATGATTCGATTCAATTAGATCAAGGTGTTTTAAAAGTATATATCCATGAATTAACATACTTGGGATATTGGACAATATATAATGTGATTTAAGTGTCATATTACTAGTTCCATATGTGCATATGATTTTAGAAATGCAAACTAGACAATTATTTAAGAATCGGATGTCAATTGATTTGGAGATTGAATGAACGGTTAAGAAATTAAGGCATAATTTATTATCCAATCGTATAAAAATTTAAATAGGTTGTAAATAAAAAAAATAGATAACGAGAAACACTAGATAAGAGCTGCATAATGTGTGTATAACATCATATTTGAATCACCACTTGACACCTCAAGCTTGGCCACCACAAGCTTTGCTACCTCAAGCTACCACCTCAACCTTTCTTCATTTCTATCATTGAACCACGACCAAAAACTATTTTCTGAGCTATTTCACCTGCCAAACCTCTATATCGAATTTTGGAAGTTGCTCTCAAGTGATTCCAAGTAAAGAAAAAAGTGTAGGAAGCAAAGGGAAGTAAGGAGCAGCAAGTAGAAGCTTAAATTTGTGCATAGGTGAGCTTAACTCATGTTTTTGATTTGAGTTCTTGAATTATTTGAGGATTTATGACTTTTAAAGCTTCTATTATTGTTTATAATCATGTTAGGATGTTATTTATGGTCTTATAATTCACAAAAAGAAGGATTTTTAGTTCTAAAATCACAATAGAAATCACTAGGGACAGAAACTGTATACTTGCTGATTTTTGTTTTAAAGCTTTATATATGTATAATAACTTGATTAAAACCTATATATTTCACCATATATGTGTTTATATATGAGTTTAGGTGATGTATGTAACTTTGGAGAGGTTATAAATTGAAATATGGTTTGATATTTAATGAGACACTCAAAACTGTCATGATAGAACTTACATTTACCTCTACAAAACCAGCCCACTTATCACAACACAAAAATTGTAAGTTCTATCATGACAGTTTTGAGTGTCCCTTTACATATCAAACCATATTTCAATTTATAACCTCTCTAAACTTATATACATCACCTAAAATCATATATAAACACAAATATGGTGAAATATATAGGTTTTAATCAAGTTATTAAATATATATATAGCTTTAAAGACAAAAATTAGAAAGTATACAGTTTCTATCCCTAGTGATTTCTATTGTGATTTTGCAACTAAAAATCCTTCTTTTGTGAATTATAAGACCATAAATAACATCATAGCATGATTATAAACAATAATAGAAGCTTTAGAAACCATAAACTGTAACACCCCCACCACTAAATATAGATATTGATATAATAATAATTTTGACACGGTAGCACATGTGTGTACACACATGTGTATATATATGTAATTATTTTTGTCAAATGTAGCACTTTGAGAAACAGTTTTTTCACATATATAACCCTGTATATAGAAAAATCACCATTTATATAAAAATACAACACCCATCACAGTTACGCTATTCTCAAGCTGATTTACTATCAAATTTCACGAGTTATATAGGACACGACATCCCAAAGTTATAATACGATAGATTCAAAAGTAAGGACATTTTGAATCTTGTAGCCCTTTATATATAGTCAACAATTCTTCAAAATAAATATATATTTTAATTAGCCAGCTGCATAGTTTGATTAATCAATTTAACATGTTAACTAAATTTGTTGATTACTACTTGTTCATAGATTAAGCAATTCTCAAATTCTTCCAACTAAAAAGATCTAGAAAAGAGGGCGGGCATTAACATAATGTTGTCTCATCCATGGTATTTTTTTGTCTACCACAGAGTTGTCAAATATTTGCTCTTACTACAAGATTTGCAATATATTTAGGTTCATAGTTTTTTTAAAAAAAGAGGCAAGTTGCAAAGTTTGACTAGTTAATTTAAACTTTGCAACTAGTTAATTTAACATGTTAAATGAGTTGTTTCGGTTACTACTTGTTCTTAGACTAAGTAAATCTCAAAATCATCCAACTTGAAAAGTTCCATAAAAGAATTGGGGGAGGGTGTTCAATTATATTGCACTAAAGTAATGTTGTCCTAACCATGATATTTTCTCGTCTACCACAAAGTCGTCGTTAATGACTTATTCATACAACAAAACTTGCACTATATTTAGATTAATATTTTTGGTTAATTGCATGATACTCTTTTTTATTTTTTGCGAAAATGCTAAAAAATCCCCTGAGTAAAAAATATAGCCCAACGAACTCTCATGAAATTCAAAACTCTGTCGAAAACTCCTCATTCTATCAAACTTAATCGAAATTATAGAAGAAGCACAAGAAATGTGAAGCTGGATATGTTTTAATGGACTTTGATTGAATTTTCTGCCTAAATTGACAAATTTACCCATGCATTTGATAAATAGTATCAGATGATAAATAAAATTGTAAACAAATCCCTTAATTTAAATTAAATATAAATCCAGAGGATTTCTTGAATTTTTTTGAAATTATTTCAACAAATAATATTTTTAGCTCCAAATTTTTTCATTCATTGTTAAAAAAAATAGTTTTATTAATCTATTATCATATCTACTTCAAAATAATATTCATAATTATAAAATATTTTCCCTATTTGTCAAAAATTTGATCCTTTTTAAAGTAACAATTTTATATCTTTAAATTTTTTACTGCAAATATAAAATTTGAAAACACAATCCATCCTTAATAATTTTTATTAACTTTTTTCCTTTATAATTTATAAAATAATTCTTTATTATTTATTTTATTTTATATACTTTCATTAATCTATTTTTTAAAAATAAATTATAAAAAATATAATTTATCGTATAAATAATTTTTCTAGAATTTTTTTTATTTAATAAATATTTTTTATTGTTCATTAAAAAAATAATTATATATTGTAATTATTTAACTTAACTAAATGATAATTTTAAGTTTAAATTTTGTACCATTAAAAATTATAAAAATAATCCTTTTTATTTCTTTTTTTTTTTTGGCCATCTTCTTCTTCGTTATTATTGCTTTTGTTTTTTTTAATCTTCACCTTCCCTAGTCCCCACCCAATAACCACCATCGCGGTCGGCATGCCCTCCCCCATCCCCCCAAACTATAACAACCAAACCAACCCCCACCCCAATGCCATTATCCGCTACCACCACAACCTTTATCCCCTAGACCCAGCCCAGCCACCACAACCTCCATCCACCACCAACATCACCCCCACCCTATGAACCAAACCCTAGGCCCAAATACAGCCCACCATGTCAACCCAACCCCCCACCCAAACCCCACCACCACCTTACTACCATATTTTCCATCAGCCGTGTGATACCCGAGCCTCTTACTACTCACATGGCCAAATATGATTCATGCATTACATGTTAATTTTATATGCTATTTGCATTTCTATTGGTATTGCATAATTTATTTTATTTTATACGACATTCTTGAATATTAAACTTAATTCTAAAGCTCTTGTACGGTATTAGTTATTGAATTTCTTAATCTAAGTAGTTGCTTTTATATTGAAATAAGAAGAAAATGAGGTGGATCAATATTAAATATAGATGGGATATATAGGTTATAATTTTGGAAGTGCTAAAAGTGTTACTAGTAACCTTATACGGTTTAATTTGATTTGATCAAGTTATTTCAAAAGTATATATTTGTAAATTAGCATACTTGGGATATTGGACAAGATATAATATGATTTAAGTGTCATATTACAAGGCCCATATGTGCATATGATTTTAGAAATGCAAACTAGATAATTCTTTAAGAATCGGATGCGAATCGGTTTGGAGATCGAATGAACGGACATAGGAATTACCTATGGAAATGAATGGTGATTAAGATAGGTTGCAACCAAATAAAAATAGATGAGACACACAAGATTAGGGCTGCAAGATAAGGGAGAAAATCAGCTTTGCCATTTACTTGCCACCTCATGCTTTCTTATTAAGCTTAAGCTAACATCTCAAGCTAACACCTCAAACCCTTCACTCTTAAGCAACGACCAGACCCTAATTTCAGCCATTTTCATCTTCCAAACACACACCTTAAGGTCTCAAAGTGATCCAAATTGATTCCAAGTTGAAATAAAAGCAAGAAAAGTAAAGGAGAAGTGATTACCATCAAATTAACCTCAAAATCTGCATAGGCAACACTTATCTACGGATTTGCCTTTGGTTTTCAGATTATTATGAATGGTTTATTGATAAAGGTGTTAGGAAGTGTTTAGTTAGACTTTGGTGCACAAAGAAAGGGTTTTTGATGACAAACACTTAATAGGAAATACTTGTGGCCGAAACTGTCATCTTACTGTTTTCTTGTGTTTTAGGCTTCAAAAGTGTATGGTATGTTGAATAAAACCTATAATTATTATCATTTACATGACCATATATGATTTAAGAGTATTGGAATGAAGTTTTATCAGTTGAAAATTGAAATAGAGAATGATATTGGAGAAACACTCAAACTGCCCAAATAGCAAAATCTGTTTTGGTGTGCTGTGAAGGAAACTGAATTATGGGAGCTAAATCCATTATATTTGGTAATATTATGACCTAGTTATCTCCTTATATATGTTAGATAATAATGGTGAAAATGTTGGAGTGATTGAATATACTTAATGGTGCCAAAACCATTAATGTCATGAAGTGTGCAAAACTGTAACGGTAGGAAACAATCTGTTTCAGTATGTCGTGAAGAGAGCCAAACTTGGAAAGCTATATCCGTGATTTTTAGAAATTCTATGATATGGGTACATTTATATACATGTTATCTAAGTGTGGTAAAAATTTGGGAGTGATTGGATATGCTTAGGGATGTTACAATTATCATGCAACTAAACTTGACAGCAAGAAAATATGAAAATGTGAATCTGCCACATTTGATCACTTAGCATGTTTCAACCTAGACATGTTGCTATTGAGTGTTAACAATTAGGCACATGCTATTAGATTTATAATACTTCAATTACATGATGTTTGCATGTATTTAAGATGAGAAATTGAGGTATTTGAGGGGCTATATTGGGTTCTAGTTTGTGAAAGCTTGATTGTTAGCTTATAGCTTGGTGTTTAAGGTCTAGTATGAGATTTTGTGCTTTCAACTTGCCAAATTGGGGATGGTGCTTAATGTTGGGTAATATTACAGGCTATTTTACATCTAAGGTTGGAGAGGAATACTAAACAAATTTAGACTAAGCCACCAACCAAGTGAAAGGTAAGTAAAGATTCATTTGCAACTACAATGCATAGACATAGTAGATGTGTGAATTATATGTAATATCATAAATCATATGTACATAGTAGAGGACTCTTAATTGAGCATACATACATGGGCATTGTCATTGGCATGTGCATGCATCATATACGCGCATTGTGATAAATCTTGCATTGCACGGCATGATTGTGAGAAAGGAAAATATTTTGCTGACCACTACTAGTGCACCGAAGCATGCATGGATTTGCATAGTTTATGCATGGATTTGCAGGTTCACGTGCATGGATTTGCATGCGTATGGGTATGCATGGATTTGCATGCTTATATGATTATTAGCCATTGGATTATGGCGGTATACAGAGCTCTTTTCCTGTGCATGGGATAGTAGCGTTGGTCAGGGGCCCAAGAAATAAATGATTTTGAGAGAAATATTTTGATGCATAGAATTGCATTATGGGCATAGCATGTGGAGATGCATGACTCGATATTGTGGATTATTCTTTGACATGCATAATCTTTTCTTGCTGAGCGTTAGCTCATATAGTTTATGCATTGTAGGTGAGTACGACGATACCTGAAGCATCTTTTATTGGCTGGGCGGCGGTTGGAGCTCCTGCAGGTGTCTGAGAGAGTGTGTACATGGATGACGACCTGTTGGGCTATTTTGTTGGCTTGTTATATTTTGACTCTGTTGTATTATATTTTAGACTGGTACTATATTTCGCTTTTACAACTTTACTGTAAATATGTAAATATTGGGTTATTGTGGGTGTTGTATTTATATATAAATATTGATCCTGCTATATACATGATATG
This sequence comes from Paulownia fortunei, assembly GCA_019321725.1. Lineage (NCBI taxonomy): Eukaryota > Viridiplantae > Streptophyta > Magnoliopsida > Lamiales > Paulowniaceae > Paulownia > Paulownia fortunei. The sequence goes on along the minus strand of CM033107.1, from coordinate 15,669,497 downwards.
TGTTAGAAAGTATTTTAAACAGGGTTGTGCATGTAAAAAGTGATATATTTTTTCTTAAAGTGTTAAAAAAAAAATATTCCATGCATGCACACATGTTCTATCATGTTAAATTATAATATATATCTAGTTGTGTAGTAATTGGGGTGTTACATGCCGCGAGCATCACCCCCACCCTATAAACCAAACCCTACCCAACCCCAATATGCCCACCCTAAACCAAGCTATTAAACCCTAGCGGCCATAATAGCCCCATCCCCCCACCTACCCCCACCCCATGACCAAACCTTACGCCCCAAATATATCTCCACCGCGCCACCACACCTGAAACCCTACCAAATTATATATGTGTGTACCACACACACACACAAAAGAGAACATGCCCAACATGCGTCATCCATGTAAATTGATTCTCAAAACCTGCACCCATAAGTCCATATATCAAGTATCACCAGACTCACCTACAATGCATAACTATATGAGCTAATACTCAACAATTAAAGATTATACATCTCAAACAATAATCCACAATATCAAGTCATGCATCTCAAAATGCTATGCACACAATGCAATTCCATGCATCAAAACATTTCTCTCAAAATTATTTTTTTCTTGGGCCCCTGACCAATGCTACTATCCCATGCACTAGAAAAGAATTTTGCACACCGCCATAATCAAATGGCCAATAATAATATAAGCATGCAAATCCATGCATACTCATACGTATGTAAATCCATGCACGCGAACTTGTAAATCCATACATACAACCATGCAAATCCATGCATGCTTCGGTGCATTAGTAGTGGTCAACAAAATATTTTCCTTTCTCAAAATCATGCCGTGCAATACAAGATTTATCACAATGCTCGTATATAATGCATGCACGTGCCAATGCCCATGTATGTATGCTCAATGGACATGAATGACAGTAATGTGTGCCCTCTGCTATGCACATATGATCTATGGTATTACATATAAATCACACATTTACTATGTCTATGCATTGTAGTTGCAAATGAATCTTTACTTACCTTTCGCTTGGTTGGTGGCTTAGTCTAGATTTGTTTAATGTTACTCTCTAAACTTAGATGTAAAATAGCCTGTAATATTACCAACATCAATCACCATTCCCAATTTAGCAAGTTGAAAGCATAAAATCTCATACTAAGACCTTAAACACCGAGCTATCTAGGTAATAATCAAGCTTTCACAAACTAGAACCCAATATAGTCCCTCAAATACCTTAATTTCTCATCTTAGATACATGTAAACATCATGTAATTGAAGTATTATCACTCTAATAGCATGTACCTAATTGTTAATACTCAATAGCAACATGTCTAGGTTGAAACATGCTAAGTTATCAAATGAGACAGATTTTCACCTTCTAATTTCCTTGCTGCCACATTAGGTTTCATAGACATTTTGACATCCTTAGGAATATTTATTCACTCTCAAATTTTTACCACACTTATATAACATGTAGAAAAATATAACCATGCTATAACATTTCCAAAACACATGGGTCTAGGTTCCCCTAATTCAGTCCCCTTCACAGCACACCAAAACATATATTCTTACTTTGGCAGTTTTTAGTGTTTCTTAAATATCATGCCCTATTTCAATTTCTAATCGATGAAAATTTATTACAATACTCTTAACTCATATATAAACATGTATATGATGATACTTATAGGTTTTATTCAATATACCATATACTTTTGAATCCTAAAATACAAGAATATAAGAAGGTGATAGTTTCTAGCACAAGTGTTTTCTATCAAGTATTTACAACAAAAAAACCCTTTTTTTGTACACCAACGCCTATCTAATAACATCCTAACACATTTATAAATAATATTCAAAGATTAATTAGCTAATAAACCTCAAAATAAATCTAAAAGTCATGCTAAACTCGTAGGTTAAGCTGACCTTACACAATTTTCTACTTGAACTTATTTATTTCTCTTTCCCTTGTTTTGCCTCTTTTTTCGGTTGGAATCACTTAGGACCTTTTTAGAGCAATTTTTCTATGTCTTTAGAAGCTGAAATGGTGCAGAATAAGGTTCAAGTCGTGGCTGTTAGCTTAAGAGTGAAGAATAGGTTGAGATGCTAGCTTGAAATGTTTAAGCATGAGGTGGTATAAGCTTGAGGTTGCATGTAATGGTAAAATCTGATTTTCTTCCTTATCTTGCAGCCCTAATCTTGTGTGTCTCACATATTCTTATTTGGTTTCAACCTATCTTAGTCACCATTCATTCCCATAGGTAATTCCGATGTCCGTTCATTAGGTTCTTCACCCAATTGTCACCCGATTCTTGAATAATTGTCCATATTAAAAATTATACAATCTTATACATAAATGAATATTGTAATATCACCTTTCAATCGTAGTATCTTATGTCTAATGTCCCAAATATGAAATTTACCCATATATACTTTTGAAATACCTAGATGAAATCGAATCAAACTGTATAAGTTTACTAATAACACTTTTAACACTTCCAAAATTATAATCTATATATCCCATCTATTCCAATATTAATCAACCTCATTTTCTTCTTATTTCAATATAAAATCAACTACTTAGATTAGGAAATTCAATAACTAATACCATGCAAGAGCTTTAGAATTAAGTTTAATATTCAAGAATGTCATAAGAATGTCATATTCAAGTAGCATATAAAATTAGCACATCATGTATGAATCATATTGGCCAAGTGAGTAGTGTGAGGCTTGGCTATTACATAAACCCTCAAATAATTCAAGAATTGGAATCAAAATATAAGTTAAGCTCACCTATGCACAATTTTAAATTTCTACTTGCTCCTCCCTTGCTTTCGTTTATTTCCTTCACTCTTTTTTTTTACTTGGAAGCACTTGAGAGCAACTCTAAAACTTAATATGGAGGGTTGGAATGTGAAATAGCTCAAAAATGATTTTTTGGTCGTGGTTCAATGATAGAAATAAAGAAAGGTTGAGATGGTAGCTTGAGGTGGCAAAGCTTGAGGTGTCAAGTGGTGATTCAAATATGATGTTATACACACCTTATGCAGCTCTAATCTAGTGTTTCTGATTATTTATTTATCTATTTACAACCTATTTTAATTATTATTTAATCGGATAATAAATTCTACCCTAATTTCTTAACCGTTCATTCAATCTCTAAACTGATTGATATCCGATTCTTAAATGATTATCTAGTTTGCATTTCTAAAATTATATACATATATGGACCTTGTAATATGACACTTAAATCACATTATATCATTTCCAATATCCCAAGTATGTTAATTTATGGATGTATACTTTTAAAACACCTTGATCTAATTGAATCGAATCATATGAGCTTACTAGTAACACCTTTAACACTTCCAAAATTATAACATATAGCCTATGAATATCCATTATATTGGCCAATCTATCTTTTTTCTTATCTAAATGTAGAATTACTTAATTAGGTTATAAAATCTCAACCACTAATATCATAGGATAGCATCAGAGGTCTAACGATTAAGAATGCTATATAAGATGCAATATAGATGTTAATGCAAATTAGCATATAAGTAGCATGTAATGCATGAATCATATTGGCCAAGTGAGTAGTGTGAGGCTTAGGTATTACATAATCAGTGGCCAACAAATGATCCATGATAAGTGCATATTATGATATATTTTTGCATCAAATCCTTTATACTTTTCTTGTTTTATTCTTGTAATATTATAGTTTTATTAATGTTTTATGTTAGGGAATCAATCAATAAAAAGAGATAAAAAAGAGCCAAAATAAAACCAAAGAAGGCAACACATTTTGTGAGCAAGTTAGGAGATAATATTTTATTGGATCAAAGAAGCATGACAATTAGAAGAAAAAGATCATTTGTTTGCCTAAATCCACCATGTGTAGATTAAAATATATGCAAGAAATCACTTGGACTTTGCAAATGATTGATGGGCTTGCATTAAATTTAAAATAAGCATGTGTCCAGACTTGTGTAGTTTTTTGTATTTTGGGCACAACTCCTTGCTCAAAAGCCCTATGGACCTGAAACTTACTTTATTTGAAAGTAAAGAGATAGAAATACAACTTTGTTGTTGGAAGCTCAGCCTAATTCAGCCTTGATTATAGCATAAAATTCATCCAAATGTGTGTATTGTAAAGGATCTATATATGCTGACACATCTCTTTAAATCAAGCATAACTTTCTTTCTTGTTGTTACAATTAGGTGATTCAAGTTGAAAAATAAAGCTAACAGATAAATCTACAAATTTCCTATTAATTACTTTTCCAAATTCAGCTGATGGTATGGTAGAAAAATGTATGACAAAATTCAGATTTGAAAAGGACATGTGAATTTAAAGCACATTTGAAGTTAATTTGTGCATTTGGAGTGATTTGAAGATGTCAATTTAGGCACTCTTCTGCTATAAATAAGGGCTCCTGGATGGCATTCAAGACACACAAAAACCTTTAGAGGGGGAAAGAATATTTTATTGTTATCTTTCTTTAGGCTAAGTTTTCTAGTAGTAATAGAAATGTATTCTCTATTTTTTTCTCTTTTTAGTTTTTTCTACTTTCATTATATCTTTATAAATTCATTTAAGTTGAGGAGAAAAGGTGAAGCTCTTGATGGAGGAAGAGGAACGATTATAAAGGTGCATAATGTTCAGGTGTGCTGTTTTATTGTTTAAATTTTTTATTGAAACCCTCCTTGTTTAGTGACGATTCTTGATATATGTATCACTAATGGCACAACAAATACTTAGGTTCATTTAGATTATTATACGATTCTATCCCACCAACTGCTAATGTGGAACCATGATTTATTGTAAATAAAGGCATGCATAAATATTTGTTCCCATAAATACGTGTTGGCATTAAAACCTTTCTTGTTTTGTGGTGATTCTTGATTTATGTATTTCCAATGACACAATAAATACTTAGGTTCATTTAACTTATTATACGGTTCTACCCTACTGACTGCTAATGTGAAATCTTGATTTATTTTAGACAAAGTGTATATAAATACTTGATCCCATAAATAAGTACTAGTGTTAAGAGATAAATTCCAAAAAGTAAGGCAATATCATGATTATCTTAGTGCATGAGCTATTTGATAACATCTTTCCATTGAAACCTTCATTGTATATGGATTCCAATTGTGGCATTTAAAAGAGGTAAAAAGAATCGTTCCTCTATCCAAAACTCTAGAGCGGATTTTTAATACTCAGTACTTTTATTATTTTGATTTCTTAGTTATAGCATAATTTTTTCTTTATATTCTAAACCACATAAAGCCCTTCTTTTAAGAAATATATTCTTGAAAACTTCAAACAACTTCCCTGTGGATCGACCTCGGACTCCCCATAAATTTATTACTTATCACAACCTCTACTTGGGTTTGCAATCTTAAAGTTATAGCAAGTTTTTGGCATCATTTTCGGAGAAGGCAAGCTAAGTATTTAGGTTTGTAAATATTTTTCCTTTGTAAATATTGTGTGATTATATGTTCATATGGTATCATAGCCATAATTCTCTCTGTTTAGTTAGAAATAATTCTGAAACTCCATTTGGAAATTTGTTTGAGTCACCTCTACATATTTCCACCATGGCTGAAAATAAAAGTGTCCAGGATGAAAATGAGAATCAACAGGTGCGTACCATGCATTATTACGTGCAACCTCCTCAAAAATTTTCTCCTTATTGTTTCATTTTTCCTCTCAATGGAAAGAACTCTCGATTCAAGCCAGGTATGATCCCTTTACTTTCTAATTTCCATGGTTCAGACTCTGAAAGCCCTTACTTGCATCTGAAAGAATTTGATGAAGCTTGTGCCACTTTTGAAGATCAAACTTGTACAAATGAGATTGTTAATTTCAAATTATTTTCTTTTTCTTTAAAAGATAATGCAAAAACTTGGCTTAACTTTTTAAAACCTAGGTTAGTTGGCACTAGGCAAGAAATGCAAGTTGAATTTTTTGTAAAATAATTTCCAAGTCATAAAACTAATGCTTAGAAAAGACAAATCCAAACTTTTTCTCAAAATTCAAATGAAGCTTTCTTTCATGTTGGGAAAGATTTAAGATTTGTTGAATTCATTCATGCCCACATCATGGTTTTGAAAAATGGCGCTTAATTAGTTTCTTTTATGAAGGTTTAACTCCTGAAACAAAATAATTTGTTGAAACAATGTGTAATGGTGAGTTTCTTGATAAAGAACCTGATGAAACCCTAGAATATCTAGACCATTTGATAAAAAACTCTCAATCATGGCATAATGTTAATTCTTCTAAAAATTCTATTAGATCTAATCTTGCTAATAGTAATAAAGAAAAATAGTACCTTAGTCAAGAAGATAATCTAAATGCTAGGATTGCTAGTTTAACAAGAAAAGTTGAGACCATGGAACTTTAAAAGTAAAAGAAATCAGATTTGTGCAAGATGAAGAAGTTTGTAGAATTTGTGAACTTGTTGGACACTCCACCAATGAATGTCAAATATTCCAGCACAAGCTAATGTCATGAACACATCAAAAAGCCTTTTCATTTTCCATATTCTGAAACTTACAATCCACAATGGAGAAATCATCCTAATTTTATTTGGAGAGATAAGAACCGTGCCCAACCGCTACATTCACAAAGGCTACCAAACATTCCTTCTTATCCAACTCCACATACAAAATCTCTTGTGGAGACTTTGCAAGAATTTATGCATGGACAAACAAACATCAATATCCAGACTTCACAAGCCATCAATGAGATCAAAAGCACACTTTCAACACTGAAAGCTTCTTTGTGTATTAATGAAAAAGGTAAATTTCCTACTCAACCTCAACCTAATTCTTCTGCTCAGTGTCATGTTTCTTTTTCAAGTGAAAATTCTATCACGGAGGCTAATTCAGTCACAACTCTTTGGAATGGAAAAAAATAAGACTGTTCATTCCAAGGAGAAAGTTACTAATCTACCTTCAAAAATGAAGAATAGAAGTAGTCTTGATGATTAAGGTAAGTTTAATGAAGGTGAGTTTGAAGATGATGAAAAAGAAAAATACTCACCTCTAACTCCTTTTCGTCAAAGATTGGAACCGAATCAAAGGTTAAAGTCAAATGCTGAAATCTTTGAAGTTTTTAAACAAGTCAAGATTAATATTCCATTATTGGATGCAATCAAGCAAGTTTCACCTTATGTCAAATTTTTGAAAGATTTGTGTACAATTAAAATAAAACATCATGTACAAAAGAAGGTAGTTTTAACTGAAAGTTTTAGTTCAATCATTCAACAATTCACTCCACCCAAGTACAAAGATCTAGGTTGTCCAACCATTTTATGTATCATAGGAAACACTAGAATAGAATGTGTTTTGCTTGATCTTGGTGCTAGTGTAATCTTCTACCTTTCTCAATTTATGAACAATTAGGTTTGTGAGAACTTAAAACAACTTCTATTGTACTCAAACTACCTGACCGTTCGATTAAAGTTCCAAAGGGAGTAGTAGAAGATGTCTTAGTACAAATTGATAAGTTTTACTTTCTAGTGAATTTCATTGTTTTGGACACAGAGTCTGTTGCACATACACATGCACATATTCCTATTATTTTGGGTAGTCATTTTCTTGCAACTTCAAATGCTCTGATTAATTGTAGGAATGGAAATTTGATGTTATCTTTTGAAAACATGACTTTGGAACTAAATGTGTTTAATGTTTGCAAGCAACCTGCAAAAGATGTCGAAGTACATGAAGTGTATTCAATTGAGGAACTTGTTCATGAATATTTTACTTTCACTAATTCATTTAATTCACTAGAAACTTGTTTTGAAAGTGAAAGTATTTGTAAAAAGACACTCTAATATTCTCTCTGAATTTTCGTAGGTACAAGAAAAATATTTTTGGAAGCCAATGTTTGAAGAACTTTCATCATCAACAATATAATATGTTCCATCAAGTATTAAAGCTCCCATGATTGATTTGAAACCTTTGCCATTTGATTTGAAATACTCTTTCTTGGATGAGAATGAGAATTTTTCAGTAATAATTTCTTCCAAACTTGATGCATCCCAAGAAGGTAAGTTGATCAAAACTTTAAAAATGCATAAGAATTTTTTAGGACGGACTATTACTGACATTAAAGGAATTAGTCCTTTAATTTGCACATATAACATCTATCTTAAGGAAAATGGTAAACCATCTAAGGAGATGCAATGAAGGCTAAATCCTAATATGAAAGAAATTATGAGAAATGAAGTCATTCAACTCTTAGATAATTGAATAATTTATCCTATTTCTGACAACAAATGGGTAAGTCCTACTCAAGTTGTACCAAAAAAATTTGGAGTTACTGTGTTCAAGAATGAGAATGATGAAATAATTCCAACTAGGACTATTACTAGTTGGCGAATGTGCATTAACGATAGGAAACTCAACTCCGTTACTAGAAAAGATCATTTTCCATTACCTTTCATAGATCAAATCCTAGAAAGAGTTGCGGGACATGAATTTTACTGCTTTTTAGATGGATATTCTGGGTATAATCAAATTGCAATTGTACGTGAGAAAACTACTTTTACATGTCCTTTTGGTACTTTTTCATATCGAAGGATGCCTTTTGGATTATGTAATACACCAACCAAATTCCAACGATGCAAGCTTAGTATTTTCAGTGACATGGTTGAACATTTTCTTGAAGGCTTCATGGATGATTTTTCTATTTTTGGTAATTCATTTGATGATTTCTTGTCTAATTTAGAAAAGGTTTTGGTCAAGTGTGAAGAAAAGAACTTTGTACTCAATTGGGAGAAATGTCATTTCATAATAACAACTGGTATTGTTCTTGGATACTCAATTAGGACATGTTGGTTTTTATAGAAGATTTATCAAAGATTTTAGTATAATATCTAAACCTTTGTGTAATCTTCCAACAAAAAATACTATTTTTGAATGGAATGAAAATTGTGAAAATGCTTTTGTTAAGCTTAAAAGCATGCTTACGTCTGCTCCAATCATGCAACCTCCAGATTAGACTTTACCTTTTGAAATAATGTGTGATGTCAGTGACAATATTGTTGGAGCTGTCTTAGAACAAAGAAAAGATAAGAAACCATATGTCATTTACTACGCAAGTAAAATATTGAATGGTGCTCAATTGAATTATTCAACAACTGAAAAAGAATTACTTGTTGTAATATTTGCATTGGAAAAATTTAGATCTTATCTTGTTGGTTAACTAGTTGTTGTTTTTAGTGATCATGCAGCTTTGAAATATTTTTTGGTGGATTCTCTTACTCCACGAATTCAACATTATGATTCGAGATAAGAAAGGAGTAAAGAATGTGATGGCTGATCATTTATTGAGACTTGTTTGTGATAACTTATTTCAAACCACACCCATTAATAACACTTTTCTTGATGAAAAACTATTTAATGTTTCTATTTTACCTTGATTTGCTGATATTGTTAATTTTCTTGTGACAAGAAAGATACCATTGCACTGGAATTCCCAAGATAGAAAGAAGTTTTTGACCGATGTGAAAAATTTTTATTGGGATGATCCATGCCTATTCAAATATTATCCTGATCAAATCTTTTGGAGATACGTGCCTGACAACGAGAAAGGTAATATTCTTAAATTTTATCATTCAGGAGCATGTAGTGGTCACTTTTCGACAAAGAAAACTACTGCAAAGATCTTGCAATGTGGATTTTATTGGCCAACTCTTTTCAAAGACACTTACATATTTTATAAAAGTTGTGAAAATTATCAAAAGTTAAGATCCATTTCAAAACAAAACATGATGCCCCTACACCCCATCCTAGTGATTGAAATCTTTGACTGTTGGAGTATTAACTTTATGGGACCCATTTCCATTATCATTTGGTTTTATTTATATATTGGGTGCCATAGACTATGTTTCAAAAAGGATCGAGGAAATTCCTTATCAAAACAATGATCACAAAATAGTGATTAAATTTTTGAAAGAAAATATTTTAAGTCGGTTTGGAATTCCTCGATCCATTATCAGTGATGGGGAAAAATATTTTTATTACAAAGTTTTTAGAACTTTAATGAGAAAATATGGAATCATACATAAAGTTGCAACCACTTATCATCCTCAGACAAATGAACAAGTTGAACTTGCAAATAGGGAGATAAAATAAATTTTCGAAAAGACAGTTATATTGTGTTGTTTCAACTTTATTTTTCAATAAGTCATATTTCATATAATATTTTCTAAACTCTACTTTTCTATCTATTTTTTCGACATTGGGGATAATGATCGATTGTTGATATCATGTCTTGTGTGTCCAATGTGTGTTTTTCTAGTTTTTTTTTTTAAATAATTCAAGCATGTTTTCTTTTGGGTCCATTGAAACCATGAATGAGGATGGCAGAGTAAAGGGTAAATGTAACACTCTTTAGATGCACCTCTATTTTTTTGGCATAATATGGCAAGTTTGTGAAGTTTTTAACAAAAATTTGTGAATTGTCAAAAATTTTTTTGAGTCATAGATGTTCTTCCAACTTCAATGATTAAAATTATGCACGAATATTGTGGTTTAATTGATGATGGGTGTTGTTTTAGAATTTGATGTTGTTCTTTGGTTAATATATTTTTGTGATAATTATACTCAAATCTTTTTGCACAAATAGTTATGTTATTCGGTGTGGAGACAAGCATGTCAAAATAGGAAGTTCTTATACACTCTCTTTAATCATCATTTGGATTTTCGACATATAGGGGTTGTGTGATACCCGAGCCTCTTACTACTCACATGGCCATATATGATTCATGCATTACATGTTAATTACATGCTATTTATATCGGTATGCATTGGTATGATATCATATAATTCATTTTATTTTATACGGCGTTGTTAACCATTACTCTTAATTTTGAAGCTCTCACACGGTATTGATTATTGAATCCCCTAACCTAAGTGGTTGATTTTGTATTGAGATAAGAAGAAATTTAGGTATCAATATAGTGAATAGTGCTAGGTTACACGTGGTAACCTTAGGAGTTCGAAAGGTGTCATCGAAAGGTTTATAGAAAGGGAGTCGGTTTGATCATGAATTTTAATATTATATGTATATTTAAATCATACAATTGGGACAAATAGACATACAATACTATAATTTAAATGTTATATAACTAGGTTCATAGGCTTGTAACACTATCGGTGCACAAACTTATCAATCGGGCGAGAACCGATTATTGTTCGGGTGAATAACCTAATGAACAGACATAGGAACTAGCTACGGGAATGAAAGGTGATGAAGATAGGTTCCAATCAAATAAGAATATATGAGGCACACAAGATTAGGGCTGCAAGATAAGGGAGAAAATCAGATTATACTATTACATGCCACCTCAAGCTTATGCCACCTCATGCTTAGACTTATCAAGTTAGCACCTCAACCTATTCTTCACTCTTAAGCTAACAGCCAAGACTTGAACCTTCTTCTAAACCATATCAGCTTCTAAATACATGTAAAAATCTCTCTAAATAGGTCCTAAGTGATTCCAACCGAAAAAGGAGGCAAAACAAGCAAAGGGAAGGAGAAATAACCAAGTTCAAGTAGAAAACTGTGCAAGGTGAGCTTAACCTACGGGTTTGGCATGACTTTCAGATTTATTTTGCGTTTTATTGGCTTATTAAGCTTTGAATATTATTTTTAAATGTATTATGATGTTATTAGATAGGCTTTCATGCATAAAGAAAGGGTTTGTGGTTGGAAATATTTGATAGAAAACACTTGTGCTAGAAACTCACCTTGCTGTATTTTTGTGTTTTAGGCTTCAAAAGTGTATGCTATGTTGAATAAAACCTATAATTATCATCATATACATGTTTATATATGAGTTAAGAGTATTGGAATGAATTTTGACCGGTTATAAATTGAAATAGAGAATGATATTGGAGAAACACTCAAACTGCCAAAGTAGTAAAATCTGTTTTGGTGTGATGTGAAGGAGACTGAATTAGGGGAGTTAAATCCATTAGTTTAGGCAATAATATAACCTGGTTGTCTCTATGTATATGTTATATAAGTGTGGTAAAAAGTTGGGAGAGATTGAATATACGTAAGGGTGCCAAAACCATTAATGTCGTGAAGTGTGCAAAACTGTCACGGTAGGAAAACAATATATTTCAGTATGTTGTGAAGAGAGCTGAAATTGGAAAGCTATATCCATGATTTTTATCAATTCTATGATATGGTTACATTTATATACATGTTATCTGTGTGTGGTAAAAAATTGGGAGTGATTGGATATGTTTAGGGATGTCAAAATTATCATGCAACTAAATTGGACAGCAAGTAAATATGAAAATGTGAATCTGTCCCATTTGATAACTTAGCATATTCCAACCTAGACATGTTTCTATTGAGTGTTAACAATTAGGTACACGATATTAGAGTTATATTACTTCAATTATATGATGTTTACATGTATTTAAGATAAGAAATTAAGGTATTGGAGGGACTAGATTGGGTTCTAGTTTGTAAAACCTAGATAGCTTGGTGTTTAAGGTCTTAGTATGATATTTTATGCTTTTAACTTGCTAAATTGGGAATGGCGCTTGATGTTGGTAATATTACAGGCTATTTTACATCTAAGATTGGAGGGGAACAATAAACAAATCTAGACTAAGCCACCAACCAAGTGAAAGGTAAGTAAAGATTCATTTGCAACTACAATGCATAGACATAGTAGATGTGTGAATTATATGTAATATCATAAATCATATGTGCATAGTAGAGGGCTCTTCATTAAGCATACATACATGGGCATTGTCATTGGCACGTGCATGCATCATATACGAGCATTGTGATAAATCTTGCATTGCACACCATGATTCTGAGAAAGAAAAATATTTTGCTGACCACTACTAGTGCACCGAAGCATGCATGGATTTGCATGGTTTTATGCATGGATTTGCAAGTTCGCGTGCATGGATTTGCATGTGTATGAGTATGCATGGATTTGCATGCGTATATATTGGCAATTGGATTATGGCAGTGTACAGAGCTCTTTTCCGGTGCATGGGACAGTAGCATTGGTCAGGGGCCAAAGAAAGAAATAATTTTGAGAGAAATATTTTGATGCATAAAATTGCATTATGGGCATAGCATTTTGAGATGCATGACTTAATATTGTGGATTATTCTTTGACATGCAAAATCATTACTTGCTGAGCGTTAGCTCATGTAGTTTATGCATTGTAGGTGAGTACGGCGATGCTTGAAGCATCTTTTACTGGTTGGGCTGCTGTTGGAGCTCCTGCAGATGTCTGAAGGAGTGTGTACATAGATGACGACCTGTTGGGCTATTTTGTTGGCTTGTTATATTTTGAGTCTGTTGTATTATATTTTCAGACTGGTTCTATATTTCGCTTTTAAAACTTTACTGTAAATAAGTATGTAAATATTGGGTCGTTGTGGGTGTTGTGCTTTTATATAAATACTGATCCTGCTATATACATGACATGTGTGAGAAAGTATTTTAAGCAGGGTTATGCATGTAAGAAGTGATTTATCTTTTCGTAAAGTGTTAAAAAAAATATTTCATGCATGCACACAGGTTCTATCATGTCAAATTATACAATATATATCTAGTTGTGTAGTAATAGGGGTGTTACAGGTTGAGTGTTAAAACTTTTCCATTTGGTCTGTCGAGGCGAATGACTGATTGAGCACCACTTGAAAAATTATTAAAATATTAAACTTTTAGCACCATGGCCAAATCAACTTGTTCCCCATGTGATGTTCCAAGAGAACATCCCCAATAGTGAGCCACTTACCTAGCCTACATACACTATTATCCTACTCTCGTTCTAAAAATAATTCGGAGTTTAAGAGACATTCCATTGACAAGGTGAGCTTGCAAAACAAATTTGGGTTGGAATAGAAGATAAGTGTGGGGGAGTTTTTCTTCTAAAAAAAATTGCAAAGTGTTAAAAATATTATGAGTTGCAACTAAAAATAGGATTCTGCAAAATCAACAAGAATGATGAAGAGGGGTCCAATTCAATAACAATAGGCCCTAGTGTTGAAATTCGTGGAATATGAGAATTCTTCATTGATAAACTCTATATCTCTAATCCCAAAAAAATTTTAAAAACTTTGTTGCATCCTATCCATTTATTTCTTAGCCACATCACTTCCCTTTGGCCCTATTACAACCTTTGTTGAAAACTTTTTGATTTTGTGTGGTGTCTTTGGTGTAGTGGAGATTTGTACCAAAGGAAGAGCCTATGATGTTTAACTCTTCCATTAGAGATTGGGTGATAATTTTTGTGAGGTTGTATAGGAATTCACTAGTTTGAAGCATGCATGATTTTATCACTGTTGACATTAACTATTCACACACACACACACACACATACTTAAGTATGCTTATTATGGAAATGTATTAACTTCTGAATGACTAAGGGTTAGATTCAACACTTGTTTGAATTCATTTCTATATTACTTTATTGCTTCTTGAAAATAATGGTGTGAAGTTGGTTATTATAAGTGTTTGTACGTATCACCGATGGAAACCCTCACAAGACTATAACTCATCCTCTATAAGTGAATGCAATCGTGATTTCCTATGAAAGTGGATTAGTTTTGGTATGTTTTAGGCTTGCTCGAGGACTAGTAAAGGTTTAAGTGTGGGGGAATTTGATAAATGCATATTGTGACATATTTTTGTATCAAATCCTTTATACTTTCCTTGCTTTATTCTTGTTAATATTATATTTTTATTAATATTTTGTGTTAGGGAATCAATGAATAAAAAGAGATAGAAAAGAGCCAAAATAAAACTAAAGAATCCAACAAGTTTCGTGAGCAAGCTGGGAGATAATATTTCATTGGATCAAAAAAGCATCACAAATAGAAGAAAATGGTCATTTTTTACCTAAGTCCATCATGTGTGGATCAAAATATATGCAAGATATTACTTGGACTTTACAAGTGATTGTTGGGCTTACATTAAATTTAAAATAAGCATGTTTCCAAACGTGCAGTGTTTTGTATTTTGGGTATACCTCCATGCTAAAAAACCCTATGGACCTAATTCTTGCTTTATTTGAAAGCGAAGTGAAGAACTACAACTTTTCTATTGGAATCTCAATCCAATTCAGCCTTGATTGTAGCAGAAAATATGTCCAATTATGTAAATTGGAAATGATCTATCTATGCTGACATATCTCTTTAAATCAAGAATAACTTTCAACCTATTGGTTGGATTAGGTGATTCAAGTTAAAGCTAACAGACAAGTCTACAATTTTCCTGTTGTTTAGGTTTCTAAATTCAACTGATTGCATGGAGAAAAATGTATAAAAATATTCGGATATGAAATGAACATATGAATTTAGAGCACATTTTAAGTTAATTTGGAGTGGATGTGGAGTGAAATTGGAGATGCCAATTTAGACACTCTTCTACTATAAATAAGGGCTCTTGGATAGCATTCAAGACACACAAAAACCCTTAGAGGGGGAAAAAATTTTATTGTTGTCTTTCTTTAGGCTATGTTTTCTAGTAGTAATGTAAGTTTTCTAGTAGCAATAGAAATGTATTCTCTAATTTTTCTTCTCTTTTTAGTGTTTTCTACTTTCATTATGTCTTTCTAAATTTTAAAACTGAGAAGAAAGGGTGAAGCTCTTGATGGAGCAAGATGAACGGTTATAAAGGTGCATAATTTTAAGTGTGTTATTTTATTGTTTTAATTTTTGATTGAAACCCTCCTTGTTTAGTGGCAATTCTTAATTTATTATCACCAATGGCACAACAAATATTTGGGTTCATTTAACTTATTGTATGGTTCTACCCCACCAACTGCTAATGTGAAATCTTGATTTGTTGTAAACAAATATGTGCATAAGTACTTGATCTCATAAATAAGTATTGGCGTTAAAATATTCTTATTTGGTGGTGATTCTTGATTTATGTATCTCCAATAGCATAACAAATATTTAGATTCATTTAGCTTATTGTACGGTTCTACCCTACCGACTACTAATGTAAAACCTTGATTTGTTGTAAACAAAGGTGTACATAAGTACTTGATCCCATAAACAAGTACTAATGTCAAGATTAAATTTATAGGATAGGTTCAATGCATCTGCAGGAGAGAGGGGGCAGAAAATTGGTGGCCATTTTATGCCATATTTTCGGCCATTAAAGATAAAAGGAAGACAAGATTTTGGAATGATGTGGATTTGGTTTGTTAGGAATGTTAGACTTTCCAAACAACCAAATGAACATGTGAGGCTAATATTACGTTTGACCTAATTTTTCTAGCCACCATATAAATAGATATTGAAGACAAAATCCTACACAACTCTTACACTTTAAAAATATGCCATAGCAAAAGAAAAGAAAAAGGTTTTCTTTCTTCTCTCTTCTCCTTTTCTTTGTTCTTCAATATCCAAGTATATTATTTTTCTTTCACTAGTTGGATTAAGATTAATAACAATAAACACGTAATCTTTGATTCCACCTACTAGATTAAAGATTAGTGTTCACTCCCTTTTAGGCTTGAAAAAGAAAACAAAGAACATTAGCAAGTTCTTTGTTTTTGGTTATTCTAGTCCAAGGTATGGACTTCTTTAGAGAGAGGACGCGTGGACTCCTTGTGAGAGATTTGCAATAATCTAAAAATTGATTGCCTCAAGCCTTGCACTAAATTGGAGAATAAAAAAAGGGTAACGAATTACATCTTCACTATATTTATATTCTATTTATTAAACTCTTAATAACGTTGATCATTAGAATCACTACAAAAATGGGGGTAATGCGATAGACATTATTGAATGTTTTATTTAAAAAAAATAACTTCTGCTGTGTTTACCCCTTGGTTATAGTGAACCCAATATTGTTTATTAACAGTTGATGTGATTCATTTTGAATGTTTATTTGATAAACTTAGCTTTGTTATTTTTGTATTTTCAGTAATTAGACATATTTGATTTTATTAATTGCATGTATAATATTTTCAAATCATTAAAACATTAAACCGAGGCATACAATGCGTTTGGACCCAAACCCTATGCGTTGTGGGGCTGTGCACTGCAAGGCTGCAGCAGCACGGATGACTGTCGCCCATACGCACAACAGCAGCAGTGCCTAGTCATCCATGCTGCTGCAACCTTGCAGCACGCAGCGTGTGCTGCTGATGCTCGCAGTGTGTGTGCTATGGTGCGCGTGTGTAGTGGGCACGGGCAATGGCTGCCCATGCACCAGCCTGATGCATGCAGAGGCTGGTTCAAGCCCGACGATGTGCATGTGACTCGGCGACTGCTTGTTGTTTGGTCGCACGATGTGCTATCATGCAATCCGTTTGCATGTGATTTTAGTAAATATTATATTTTATTGATTTTAAAATAATTTTTAATTTTAAAATGCTGAGAAATTATTTTTCATAAAATAGAAGATTGTGTCCAAATCTTAAAAATGCATTATTTAACAACTTGGTAAATTTACTTGCTTTAAAATTCATGTGATGAATGTTTATTGCATGTTTTATTTAGGGATGATCATGAGCCTATGACCAATGTCATTGGATGTTATAATTATCTCTTTGGTTTTTTTGCAGCCTACGAGCCTTTTATTTAAATTTTTGTATTGTATTTAAATATTGCAAAGAGAGTAGAATAGACAGTGAATTTATATTTTAATTTTTTAAATGGAGGACGTTCGAAGCCTAAAGGTCCATGCTTTATGGATTATTAAATGCAAATGTAATAGAATAGAATATTCAAGGCCGATAAATATATGGGTACAAAAATGAAATGTAATAGAATAGTTCTTTATATTTCTACCATTAGATTGACCTTGACCCATTTTATGTCTCAAACGACCCGCATAGGTTGGCCATGACCATCCCATCACTTTTTGTATAGGATGCATGTTAGACTGTATTTAATGCTTTTACTTCTGCACATATGATGATAAGCATTCAATGACCCACTTAGTAATTTAATTGATGAGGTCGTCTTGGAAAATTGAAAACCCCTAATTATTTGAAACTTAATGAGATTTTTTCGATTCCAAACAAAAATGGATAAGTTAGGTAGGACCTATCGCTTCATGCCTACTATCAGAGATAGAGACATGATGATGCTACTGCACTTGATCACTAACCATGAGTCATGGGGTGGTCTTGTGTTGAAAGTTGTGACCTCTAGCAAGCATAGAGATACTCGTGGGATGAACTTGTCATTATGTTGGTCATGTGTCATTGGACATCTTGATGCTCCATCTACACAAATGTTTAATGGGTGCTATTTGAAACTTAGTACCATATGGGCTCATAAAATTGGGGTATATGGGAAGAGGTGAGGCAAAACAAATTTAAGGGTTGTATAGTGATATAATCGTCAAAGAGTTGCCCACCGATAGAAATATTTCATGGGGTTATAAAATTAGGGTGTTAAATATTTTCATTGGACCTCAAGTCTACTAGGAAATTTGATTTCTTGAAACTTCCTTTAGGGGTGATGGAGTTCGACAAAATAGTGGGAGATATTTTTTATTAAAGATCTTATATTAAATTAATATGATTTTTCCATACTTTACTCATATTCTCCTTCATTAAAATTTTGTAGATATTTCTACTAAAATGGCAAATAATCCACTACCAACAATCCTTGAACAAAATAAATTAATTGGGCCAAACATTGTTGATTGGGTAAGAAACCTAAAGACAATCCTTCAATTTGAAAAGAGGGCATACGTCTTGGACACCGTACCTCCTTCAGTTCTATCAAAGGATATTACTTCATAGGCTTATGCAGATTACCTACGCCATGTTGATGACAATCTGCCAGCTCGATGCTATATGTTGACATTAATGTCAAATGAGCTTCAGAGGAAGAACGAGGATCAAGATACTGCTTACGAGATCTTTCTTCACCTACAAGAGTTGTATGGTGAACATATTAGGCAGATGAGATATCAAATCTCAAAGGAGCTTTTCAGATGTTGTATGATTGAGGGCTCTTCATGTAACACCCCCATTACTACAGAACTATATATATAGTATAATTTAACATGATAGAGCTTGTGTGCATGTATTATTTTTTTTTCCTGCAACATATTAACAAATAGTAAACATTTTCCCACTCACAGACTAATATATACACCTGCAGATGACCCATAACAATCATAATATTTATATACCCGTGTACAGAAAAGTTATAAAAGTAACACATTGTACAAATCCCAAAACCTAATACAATAGACTACAAAATCAAATAAGTTAACAATCAACCCAACAGGTCGTCATCCATGTACACTGATCCTCAGAACCTGTAGGAACCCCAACAGCTTGCCCAGTAAGTCCATGGTATCAAGTATCACCAGACTCACCTACAATGCATAAACTATATGAGCTAATGCTCAGCAAGTAAAGATTATGCATGTCAAAAAATAATCCACAATATCAAGTCATGCAACTCAAAATGCTTATGCTCACAATGCAATTTTATGCATCAAAATATTTCTGTCAAAATCATTTCTTTCTTGGGCCCCTAACCAAACGCTGCTATCCCATGCACCGGAAAAGAGCTCTGTACACCGCCATAATCCAATGGCCAATAATCATATAAGCATGCAAATCCATGCATACTCCTACGCATGCAAATCCATGCACACGAACCTGCAAATCTATGCATAAAACCATGCAAATCCATGCATAAAACCATGCAAATCCATGCATGCTTCGGTGCACTAGTAGTGGTCAGCAAAATATTTTCCTTTCTCTGAATCTTATCGTGCAATGCAAGATTTATCACAATGCTCGTATATAATGCATGCACGTGCTAATGACAATGTCCATGTATGTATGCTCAATGGAGAGCCCTCTACTATGCACATATGATTTATGATATTACATATAATTCACACATCTACTATGTCTATACATTGTGGTTGCAAATGAATCTTTACTTACCTTTGATCGGTTGTGTGTTACTTCTAGGTTTCTTAAGTATTACTCCCCAACCCTAGATGTGAAACAATCTGTAAAAATACAAGATATCAATCACCATCCTCAATTAACAAGTTCATTATACCTAATGTAGTATAAAGATCTTGAATCTCAATTTAACTAAACAACCTTACCACTTAGAAACTATAACCGAATACAACCTTCTACGTACCTTTGTTCCACATCTTAAATGTATACTAACCTCACTTAATTGATGTATTATAACTCTTACAACATTTCCCTAAATGTTAGGCATCAAATGCACCACATCTATGCTGGAACATGTTAATGAACCAAATGGGACAGATTCACCACTTCACATTTTCTTGCTGCCACATTAATTTGCATGATTATTTTGACACCTTTAGACATATTCATTCACTCCAAAATTTTTATCACACTTATATAACATCAAAAAAAATGTAACCATGTAATTTAATGGCTAAAACTCAGGCATATAGCTTCCCAAGTTCAGCTCCTTTCACAGCATACTGAAATAGATTTTTCCCACCGTGACAGTTTTACGCACTTCATGACATTAATGGTTTTGGCACCATTAAGTATATTCAATCACTTCAAAATTTTCACCACACTTATATAACATATAAAAAGAGACAACCAGGTTATATCCTTGCCAAAACTAATGGATTTAACACTGTAAAACAAGTCCACTTCACATAGGACACAATCTGAAATTCGATGGTGATAGTTTTGAGCATCTCTTCAATATCACGCCCTATTTCAATTTCTAACCGATGAAAATTTATTCCAATACTCTTAACCCATATATAAACATGTATATGATGATAATTATAGGTTTAATTCAACATACCATACACTTTTGAAGCCTGAAATACAAGAAAATAGTAAGGTGACAGTTTCTGCCACAAGTATTTCCTACTAAGTGTTTGTCATCAAAAACCCTTTCTTTGTGCACCAAAGTCTAACTAAAAACTTCCTAAAACTTTATAAGAGATATTGAAAGCTTATTAAATAATAAAACCATTCAGAATAATCTGAAAACCAAAGGCAAAACTGTAGATAAGTGTTACCTATGCAGATTTTGAGGTTAAACTTGATGGTAATCACTTCTCCTTTGCTTTTCTTGCTTTTATTTCAACTTGGAATCAATTTGGAGCACTTGGATATCTTAAGGTGTGTGTTTGAAAGATGAAAATGGCTGAAATCAAGGTCTGGTCGTGGCTTAAGGGTGAAGGGTTTGAGGTGTTAGCTTGAGATGTTAGCTTAAGCTTAATAAGAAAGCATGAGGTGGCAAAGCTTGAGGTGGCATGTAATGGTATAATCTGATTTTCTCTATTATCTTGCAGCCCTAATCTTGTGTGCCTCACATATTCTTATTTGGTTGCAACCTATCTTAGTCACCATTCATTCCCATAGGTAATTCCTATGTCCGTTCATTCGATCTCCAAACCGATTGACATCCGATTCTTAAATGATTGTCTAGTTTGTATTTCTAAAATCATATGCACATATGGACCTTGTATTATGACACTTAAATCACATTATATCATGTCCAATATCCCAAGTATGTTAATCCATGGATGTATACTTTTAAAACACATCGATCTAATTAAATCGAATCATATAAACTTACTAGTAACACCTTTAACACTTCCAAAATTATAACATATAACCTATGAATATCCAATATATTGACCAATCTATTTTTTTTCTTATTTAAATATAGAATTTCTTAATTAGGTTATAAGATCTCAACCACTTATATCATGTGATAGCATTAGAGGTCTAACGATTAAGAATGCTATATAAGATGCCATGTAAATGTTAATACAAATTAGCATATAAGTAGCATGTAATGCATGAATCACATTGGTCAAGTGAGTTGCGAGAGGTTCGGGTATCACACTTCAGTCTATAACCATGGATTGAAGATGATAGCCCTCAATGAAGGCTTGCATCCCTTGGAGTTGTTATGGAGAACAAACTTTATAAGGACCTTCTGCTGCAATCTTTGCCTCCCTCACTTGACACCTTTGTTGTTAACTTTAACATGCACAACATGGAGACTAGTCTCCATGAGCTTGCAAACATGTTAAAGATGGCCGAGTCCACTATAAAAAAAGACAAGTCAATTATGCTTGTTGGATCCTTTTCCGGATCGAAGGCTGCAAAGCCCAAGAGAGGAAAGAAGAAAGAAAATGAAAGGAAAAAAGAAAGGCAAAGGGCGGTATCAAGAAGATTTCTTCTCCAGCTAATGACAAGTGCCATTCTGCGGTAAACTAGGGCATTGGAAGAGAAACTACAAGGAGTATCTTGCAAGCCTAAGGAGTTCAGGTAACTATTTTAATGAAGTTAACTTATAAGTTAACAATGCTTCTTGGGTATTAGATACCAGTTGAAGCTCACATATTTGCACTGATTTGCAGATAATGACAATAAATATGAAGCTAGATGCAGGAGAGACTATCCTAAGAATGGGGAATGGAGCAAAGGTTGCGGCATTCGCTATAGACATTGTTAATCTAGATTTTAAGAATAGTTTTGCAATAATTTTGAACAATTATCTTTATATTTCGGATATTATTAAGAACATTATCTCTATTCCTGTTTTGGATAGAGAAGATTTTATATTTACCATTGAGAATGGAAATTATTCCATTTTCAAACATTCCAATTTTATGTATTCAGGTTCTTTGATGAATTGCTTATATACTATTACTCCCCATAACCCCATTCTCACAATTCAATAAAATAAGAGAAAGTTAGATAATCATAGTTCCATGAGCCTATGACATACAAAATTAGGGCATATTTCTAAGAAAAGATTAACAAGTTGGTATAATTGCTTGACCTAAAGGATGAGTAAGAACTGTCAACATGTGAGTCCTACCTCAAAAGAAAAATGACCAGATCTTCATTTGTTGGACAAATGGAGCGAGCTAAACATCTATTAAATTAGATCCATAAAGATATATATGGGCTAGTAAGTGTTAGTGCCTGAGGAAACTACAAGTACTTCTTAATCTTTACTGATACCTTCTCTAGGTATGGTTATGTGTACCTTTTAAGGTAAAAGTCTAAAGTATTTGAAAAGTTCAAAAAATTTAGAAGCGAAGCAGAAAAATAAACTGGCTTAAGTATAAAAACTCTTAGATCTAATCGATGAAGTGAATACTTAAGCATAGAGTATTTAGATTATCTAAAAAAGAATGAGATTCTCTCATAGTGGACTCCTTCTGCTACTTCTCAACTTAACAGAGTTATGGAGTGCATGAATCGAACCCTATTGGACATGATTCGATCTATGATGAGTTTCACTTCATTGTCTCTTTTCATTTTAGGGTTATGCCTTGGAAATAGTGGAATACTTATTAAATAGGGTGTCATCTAAAGTTGTGCCCAAACACCATATGAGATATGGTGTGGTAAAACACTTTCCTATAAATACCTTATGGTATGGGGGTGTGTTGCTTATGTGAAGCAATAAGTGGGAGATAAGATAGATATGAGATCCTACTTATACAAGTTCGTGGGGTATCCAAAGGAGTCTATTGGATACTATTTCTATGATGCCTCAGAACAAAAGTTATCTATTTCGAGGAATGCCATCTTCCTTGAAGAAGAATTTCTATCAAAGAGAAGTGGCAAAGTCATGGAACTTGAAGAAGTTCAAGAACCACAAAACGTCTAAACTGTTGCAGTAGATGACACACCAGCTGATGTTGGGCCCTCTGAGACACAACCTCTTCAAAGTTCCAAAAGGATCTTAAGGGTACCTGATTGGTATGGCTTTTTGTTAGAGAATAAAGAAGAGGAACTCTCATTGGATAATGATCCAAGAAGCTATGGAGAGATGATGTCTGACATCAACTCGAAGAAGTGACAAGAAGCTATGCAATCCGAGATGGACTCTATGTACTCCAACAAGGTATGGACCTTGATGGACCCACAATAAGGAACTATTCTCATTGGCTACAAATAGGTTTACAAGCGGAAGCTTTGAATAGATGGAGAGATAGCAACCTATAAAACATGTTTGGTTGAAAAATGTTATACTCAGAAGTAAGAAATTGATGGATGTGTATATTATGGCTATGAGATATGATAAATGGATGTGAAGACCACATTTCTTAATGGAAACATTAAGAAAGAGATCTATATAAAGAAATAGAAAGCTTTATATCCACCGGGAGTGAGCAAAGGTTTTCAAGTTCCAAAAATCTATTTATGGACTCAAACAGGCTTTGAGAAGTTGGAACAACCAGTTTAATGAAAAAATCTAAACGTTTGGTTTTTGTAAGAACCCAAATGAACCATGTGTCTACAAGAAGTGGGAGCATAGTTGCATTTGTTGTGCTCTACATTGATGATATCCTACTTATTGGGAATGATGTAGGGATGTTGCAGTCAACGAGGACTTAGTTGTCTAAGCAATTTTCCATGAGGGACTTGGGAGATGTATCCTTTATCCTAAGGATAAAGATCTATAGAGATAGATTTAGAAGAATGATCGAACTATCATAGTCCATGTACATAGACAAATTGCTAAAATGGTTTGGTATGGAGGAATCAAAGCGAGGATTTCTGCTTGGGGTTTTACTCTCTAAGGCTATGTCTCCTAAGACACATGAAGAGAGAGAAATAATGAATCACATACCTTATGCATATGCTATTGGGAGCATAATATATGCAATATTGTGTATAAGGCTTGATATTATACATGCTCTAAGTGTCATGAGCACATATCAGTCCAATGTAGAGGAAGAACACTACAAAGTCATTAAGATGATTCTTAAGTACTTGAGAAAGACAAAGGATATCTTTTTGATATACGACAATGGAGAACTAAAATTGGAGGGATTTACAAACTCTAGTTTTCAGTCTGATACAGATGACTCGAAGTCCATGTCTAGATACACATTCACCCAGAATGGTGGTGCGGTCAGTTGGAGAAGTTCTAAGCAAGAAACAACTGCAGACTCTACCACCAAAGCTGAATATATTGCTATATCAGATACAACAAAACAAGTTGTTTGCATAAGAATATTCATTCGAGGGTTGGGTGAAGTTCCATCCCATTATTGATTTGGTAATGATTTACTGTGATAACAATGGGACCATTGTGTAAGCAAAAGAGCTAAGATCTCATCAAACATCCAAGCATAAAATGAGACGGTACCACTTGGTGAGAGAGATCATTGGTAGAGGCGACATCATTATAGATCGAGTTGCTTAAGCAAAATTTATAGCAGACCCACTGACTAAGCCCTTAGCACAAAAGGTATTCGACAGACATCTCGTGAAGATGGGTCTTAGATACATGGGCAATTAGAGCTAGGGCAAGTGGGAGATTATCAGAGTATAATGCCCAACGCCCCAAATAGATTGGGTGTATTGTACTCTTCTCTTTTGTAAAAAACTCTTATTAGGAATCATATTATTATAAAAGGCACTTTCTTTATCTTTTGTCTTGCATTCCTTTTCTGCATATTAGATAAAGTCCTTAGACTAAATTTAACTATG
Organism: Paulownia fortunei; assembly: GCA_019321725.1. NCBI lineage: Eukaryota > Viridiplantae > Streptophyta > Magnoliopsida > Lamiales > Paulowniaceae > Paulownia > Paulownia fortunei. Next base: position 15,644,013 of record CM033107.1, on the reverse strand, counting down.
GGGCATGGTCGCACATGCCTTTAAGGCTTTAGCCTTAAATAAGTTCTGAGTCAATGACTTTTTGAGATAGACATCAAATAGCCCAATAGACTCGCGCATACGATGCATGCTAGAATGAGGAGGATATCTCATTCCATAATCATTAGTGTAGTGACGCAAGTACATGTATGAATATGCTTCTTAGAGAACAAGTATAATGAATTGACCTACCAGAAAATCTTAATTAGAAAATTTATTTATCGAATTAAAAAACTATATGTTACGATAGTATGCGACTACTCCTTTGACTTGAGGTACCATAGTAATCTTGTATGTGTCATATCTTACTTTGATGCATTCTCTGATTGCATGACAATCACAAATGGATTACATTGGGTATTGCATCTACACATATAGAGGTTAATGATTGGCCAAAAAAGGATTTGTCACTTTTCTAGAAGGACAAGTGAATCTTCTATGTTTTTATAGTTCATGACTCTAAAATCCTTAGTCAAGGTATGATGAATGTCAGAAAAGAGTTTCTGACGATTCATTAAGAGTCATTGGAATTTGAAATGGAATCATAGTTACTAAGTGAGTTAGGATTTCGACTTTTATCCATACCCTATACTCAATCAAGAGATTAGTTAACGAAAGGACCTTACGTGCATGGTATTCGTAATTGTAATAGGATCACTTGTTATTTCACCTAAGACTAGTTTGTCACGATTACTTGCTAGGTATTTTCCAGGATAGTGAGGTTCTTGAATTTAAAGAGTTTCCAAGCAGATTAATTAATTGGATTAATTAATCAAAATAATTGAGCTTGATTTGATTGTTAATCAATTCAAGTTTGCATGAGTTTTAATCAAATAAAACATGAAATGAGCTCGAGTTACTTGATTTGTTATACATATTTATTTTTTCCACTAATCTAGTCGATTGAGTTAATTATCCAATTAAGTAATAGGATCATTTAATTAGACCCAGTAAGATTAGGAATCCAAATTGGAGTGAATTAATTAATTAATTGGATCAACTAATTGAACTTGGCATAATTAATTCATTGGATTAATTAATGTGCTGATGAAGTCCAAACCCAACTTAAAAAAGGCTCATTAGTAGAAGCCCAGTTGGAACATTGGAAGAAATAAATTAAATAGAAAAAATATTTTTTCTTATTTAATTACTATAAGATATCAAGATTGAATTCATGGGATAGGTTCAAGTATCTGGCGAAGAGAGGGGGCCAAAAATTGATGGCAATTTTAGGCCATATTTTCGATCATTAAAGATACAAGGAAATATGATTTTGGAATGATGTGGATTTGGTTTGTTAGGTTGGGTTTGACCTAATTTTTGTAGCCAACATATAAATAGAAATTGAAGACAAAATCCCACACAACTCCTACACTCTAAAAATCGGCCATAGCAAAAGAAAAGAAAAGAAAAATCTTTCTTCTCTTTTCTCGTCTTCTTTGTTCTTCAATATCAAGTATATTGTTCTTCTTCCACTAGTTGGATTAAGAACAATATGTAATAAATATGTAATCTTTGTTCTTCTTCCACTGGTTGGATTAAAGATTAGTGTTCACTCCCTTTTTGGCTTGAAAAGAAAACAAAGAACACTAGCAAATTCTTTACTTTTGGTTATTCTAGTCTAAGGTTTGGACTTTTTTAGAGGGAGGATGCGTGGACTTCTTGGTGAGAGATTCAAAATAATATGGCAATTGATTGCCTCAAGCCTTGAACTAAATTAGAGAATCAATAAATGGTAACGAATTATATCATCACTATATATATATTATGTTTATTATACTGTTACTAAAGCCGATCATTAAAATTGCTTCGAATCTAGGGGTAATGCGATAAACCTTATTGCAAGTTTTATTTAAAAATTTTAATTTGCGATGCATTTACTCCTTGGTTGTAGCGAACCCAACAGTGGTATCAGATCCATGGTTCGCATTATTAACAGTTGATATGATTCATTTCGAATGTTTATCTAATAAACTTATCTTTGTTGTTTTTTTTATTTTCAGTGATTGGACACAAATGATTTTATTAATTACATGTAAAATATTTTAAATTCATTAAAATATTGAATCAATGCATACGATGTGTTTGGACTTGGAGCCCGCACGTTGAGTGCGCGACTATACACTACGAGGCAGCAGCAGCACGAGCAGCAGTCACCCATGTGCGCTGCTGTAGCACAGCGTGCATCCTACACAGTGGGCGCAAGCAAGGGCTGCCCACACACCGCCAGCTGTGTGCAGGGGCTAGTTCTGGCTTGGTGGCAACTTGTTGTTTAGTCGCACAATGTACTGTCGAGCAATCCGTTTACAGGCAATTAATAAATATTCTATTTTGTTGATTTTAAATTACTTGTAAATTTTAAAATGCTGAAAATTATTTTTCATAAAATAGAAGATTGTGTCCAAGTTTTGAAAATGCATTGTTTAACAACTTGTTAAATTTACTTGTTTAAAATCCATATGATAAATGTTTATTGCATGTTTTATTTAGGGATGACCATTAATATGACCAATGTGATTGGGTGTTTTAATTATCTTTGGTTTTTGGCATCTGCGAGCCTCTTATTCTATTTTTGTATGTATTTATATTATTGCAAATAGAATAGAATAGAAAGTGAGTTTGTATTTTAATTTTATAAATGGAGGACGTTTGAAGCCTAAAGGCCCATGCTTGTATAGGTTATTAAATGCAAATGTAATAGAATAGGAGATTCAAGGCCCATGAATGTATGGGTACAAAAATGAAATGTTAATAGAATAGTTCTTTATATTTCTTCCCTTAAATTGACCTTGACCAATTTTATGGCTCAAACGGGTCGCATAGGTTGGCCGTGATCATTCCATCACTTTTTGCATAAGATACATGTTAGACTTTATTTAATGCTTTTAGTTTATTTAATTAATGAGGTCTTGGAAAATTGAAAACCCCTAAGTTTTTTTAAACTTAATGAGATTTTTTCAATTTTAAACAAAAATGGACAAGTTAGATAGGACCTATCGTTTCATGCCTACTATCAGAGACCGCACTTAATCATTGGCCATGAGTCGTGGGGTGGTCTGGTGTACCAAGCATAGAGATTCTCGTGGGATGGACTTGTCGTTATGTTGGCCATGAGTCGAGGAACTTCATGATACTCCATTTGTACGAACATTTGATGGGTGTTGTTTGGCACTTAGTATCATATGGGCTCTTAAAATTAAAGTATATAAGAAGAGGTGAGGCTAAACAAATTTGAGTGTTGTATAGTGATATAATCGTCAAAGAGTTGACCATTGATAGAAATAGTTCATGGGCCCATAACATTAGGATGTGAAATATTTTTGTTAACTCAAGCCTATTAGGAAATTTGATTTCCCCAAACATCCATTAGGGAAGATACAATTCGAACAAAATAATGGGAGACATTTTATATTAAAGACCTTATATTAAATGAATATGATTTTCCCATAGTTTACTCATTTTCTACTTCGTTGAAATTTTGTAGATATTTCTACTAAAATGGCAAAGAATTTGCTAGCAACAATCCTTGAGCAAAATAAATTAACTAGGCTAAATTTTGTTGATTGGCTAAGAAACCTTAGGATAATCCTTCAATTTGAGAAGAGGCATATGTCCTCGACACCGCACCTCTTTTGATTCCATTGGAGGATATTACTTCATAAGCTTATGTAGATTCCCTACGTCATGTTGATGACAATCTGCAAGCTCGATGCTATATGTTGGCATCGATGTTAAATGAGCTTCAAAGGCAGAATGAGGATCAAGATACAGCTTACGAGATCCTTTTTTACCTACAAGAGTTGTATGGTGAACATACTAGGCAGACAAGATATCAGATCTCAAATGAACTTTTTAGATGTCGTATGATTGAGGGCTCTTCAGTCCATAACCTTGAATTAAGATGATAGCTTTTATTGAAAGGCTTGAATCCCTTGGAGTCGTTATGGAGAACAAAGTCTATAAAGACCTTCTACTGCAATCTCTACCTCCCTCATTTGACACCTTTATTGTCAACTTTAACATGCACAACATGGAGACTAGTCTCCCTGAGCTTATAAACATATTAAAGACCGTTGAGTCCACTATGAAAAAAAAGCGAGTTATGCTTGTTGGATCCTCTTTCGAGTATTGAAAGAGGGACTACATGGAGTATCTTGCAAGCCTAAAGAGTTCAGGTATCTATTTTGTTGAAGTAAACTTATAAGTTTATAATACTTTTTGGGTAATAGATACCGATTGCAGCTCACATATTTGAAATGGTATGCAGATAATGACAAAAAGTAGGAAGCTGGAAGGAGAAAAGACAGTCCTAAAAAGGGGGAATGGATCAAGGGTTGCTGCATTAGCTATAGGGACTATCAATCTAGCTTTTGAGAATGGTTCTGTAATAGTTTAGAATAATTATCTTTATGTTCGAGATATTATTAACAATATTGTCTCTATTCCAATTTCAGATAGAGAAGGTTTAAGATTTACCATTGAGAATAGAATTGTTCCATTTTCAAATGTTCTAATTTATCTATTCAGGTTTTTTGACGAATTGCTTATATACTATTACTCCCCTTAACCCCATTCTCATAATTCAACAAAATAAGAGAAAGTTAGATAATCATAGTTCCATGAGCCTATGACATATAAGATTAGGGCATATTTCTGAGCAAATGATTAACAAGTTGGCATAATTGGTTGACTAAAAGGACGAGCAAGAACTACCAACATGTGAGTCCTGTTCAAAAGAAAAATGACCAGGTCTCCAACTGTTGGACAAGTGGAGCGAGCTAAACATCTATTGGATTTGATCTATACAGATATATATAAGCTAGTAAGTGTTATTGCTCGAGGGAACTATAACTACTTCTTAACCTTTACTGATGTCTTCTCTAAGTATGGTTATGTGTATCTTTTAAGGTAAAATTCTGAAGTCTTTGAAAAGTTCAAAGAATTAAGAAGAGAAGTAGAGAAACAAACTGGCTTAAGTATAAAGACTTTTAGATCTAATTGAGGAGGTGAATACTTAAGCATAGAGTTTTTAGATTATCTAAAAGAGAATGGGATTCTCTCATAGTGGACTCCTCCTGCGACTTCTCAACTTAATAGAGTTACGGAGTGCAGGAATCAAACCTTGTTAGATATGATTCGATCTATGATGAGTTTCACTTCATTGTCTCTTTCATTATGGGGCTATGCCTTCGAAACAACTGCATACCTATTAAATAGGGCGCCTTCTAAAGTTGTGCCCAAAACACCATACGAGATATGATGTGGTAAGGCACATTCCTATAAATACCTTTGGGTATGGAGGTGTGTTGCTTATGTGAAGCAGCAAGTGGGAGATACGATGGATATGAGATCCAGCTTATGGAAGTTCATAGGGTATCCAAAGAAGTCTATTGGATATTATTTCTACGATGCCTCAGAATAAAAGGTGTCTGTTTTGAGGAATGCCACCTTCCATGAAGAAGAATTTCTATTAGAGAGAAGTGGCAAATTCATGGAACTTGAAGAAGTTCAAGAACCACAGAACATCCAAACTGTTGCAGTAGATAACAAACCAGCTGATGTTGGGCCCTCTGAGGCACAAACTCTTTGAAGATCTGAAATGATCTCAAGGGTACCTGATAGGTATGACTTTTTATTAGAAAATAAAGAAGAGGGACTCCCTTTAGATAATGATTCAAGAAGCTATGGAGAGGTGATGTCTGACATCAACTGGGATAAGTAACGAGAAGACATGCAATCCAAGATTGACTCCATGTACTCCAACAATGTATGGACCTTGGTGGACCCACCATAGGGAACTATTCTCATTGGCTACAAATGGGTGTACAAGTGGATGTTTTGAGTAGATGGAGAGTTAGTGACCTATAAAGCATATCTGGTTGAAAAATATTACACTCATAAGTAAGAAATTGATTATAAGCAAACCTTTTCACCAATGGCGATGCTTAAATCCATCCAGATTTTGCTGGTCATATATGCATATTATGACTATGAGATATGGCAAATGGATGTGAAGACCATGTTTCTTAATGGAAACATTAAGGAAGAGATCTATATGAAGTAGCCAAAAGTCTTCATATCCACCGGGAGTGAGCAAAAGTTTTGCAAGCTCTAGAGTTCCATTTATGTACTCAAACAGGCTTTGAGGAGTTTTAACATCCAGTTTGATGACAAAATCAAAATATTTGATTTTCATAAGATCCCGAATGAACCATGTGTCTACAAGAATATTTATGGGAGCATAGTTGAGTTTGTTGTACTCTACGTTGATGACATCCTACTTATTGGGAATGATGTAGGGATGTTGCAGTCAATAAGGACTTGGTTATCTAAGCAGTTTTCCATGAGGGACTTGGAAGATGCATCCTTTATCCTAAGGATAAAGATCTATAGAGATAGATTTAGAAAAATGATTAGACTATCCTAGTCTATATACATAATTAAATTACTAAAACGGTTTAGTATGGAGGAATCGAAGCGAGGATTTATGCCTATGAGTTATGGGGTTTCACTCTCGAAAGCTATGTCTCCCAAGATACCTGAAGACAGAGAAATAATGAATCACATACCTTATACATCTGCTATTGGGAACATAATGTATGCAATATTGTTTACAATGCCTGATATTGCACATGCTCTGATTGTCACAAGTATATATCAGTCTAATCCATAGGAAGAACACTGGAAATCCATTAAGATAATTCTTAAGTACTTGAGAAAGATTAAGGATATCTTTTTGATATACGGCAATGGAGAACTAAAATTGGAGGGATATACAGACTCTAGTTTTCAGTCCAATATAGATGACTCAAAGTCCATGTTTAGATACATATTCACCCTAAATAGTGGTGCAGTCAGTTGGAGAAGTTCCAAGCAAGAAACGACTGCAGACTCTACTTCCGAAGCTGAATATATTGCTATATCAGATACAACAAACAAGTTGTTTGGATATAAAAATTCATGTAAGGGTTAGGTGAAGTTTCATCCATTATTGATCTGGTAATGATTTATTATTATAACAATGGGGACATTACGCAAGCAAAAGAGCTAAGATCTGATCAAACATCCAAGCACATAATGAGATTATACCACTTAATTAGAGAGATCTTTTGTAAAACAATCTTATTGGAAATCATATTAATATAAAAGATAATTTATTTATCTTATGTCTTGAATTCCTTTTCTTCACATTAGATAAAGTCCTTAAACCAAATTTGATTATGGGGCATAATTGCGCATAAAATATAAATCATGGAACATGCCTCTAAGGCTTTGGTCTTAATTATGTTCTGCGTCAATGGCTTTTTGAGATGGACATCAAATAGCCCAATAAACTCGCGCATACGATGCATGCTCGCATGAGGAAGATGTCTCATTCCATAGGCATTAGTGTAGTGATGTAAGTGCATGTATGCAGGTGCTTGTTAGAGAATAAGTATACTGAATTGACCTGCCAAAAATTCTTAATTGGAAAATTTATTTGTTAATTAAGAATCTCTATGTTACGATAGTGTACGACTACTCCTTTGACTTGATATACTATAGTAGTCTCGTACGTGTAATGTCTTACTTTGATGCATTCTCTGATTGCATGACAATCACAAAGGGATTACATTGGGTATTGCATCTACACGTATGGAGGTTAATGATTGGCCAATAAAGGACCTGTTACATGGAATATTGAAATAAATAAATTAAATAGGAAAAATAGTTTAGCTTATTTAATTAATATAAGATATCAAGATTGAATTTATAGGATAGGTTTAAGTATGTGGAAGAGAGAGGGGGCCGAAAATTGGTGGCAATTTTAGGCCATATTTTTTGACATTAAAGATAGAAAGAAAGGGCATTTTGGAATGATGAGGGGTTAGTTTGTTGGGAAAGTTAGAGTTTCAAACAACCAAATCAATATGTGAGGCTAATATTAGGTTTGACCTAATTTTTGTAGCCACCATATAAATAGAAATTGAAGACAAAATCCCACACAACTCCCACACTCTAAAAATCAGCCATAGCAAAAGAAAAGAAAAAAGTTTTCTTTATTCTCTCTTTTCGTCTTCTTTGTTCTTCGATATCTAAGTATATTGTTCTTCTTCCACTAGTTGGATTAAGAACAATAACAATAAACACGTAATCTTTGATTCCACTAGTTGGATTAAAGACTAGTGTTCACTCCCTTTTAAGCTTGAAAAAGTAAACAAAGAACACTAGTAAGTTCTTTATTTTTGGTTATTCTAGTCTAAGGTGTGGACTTCTTTAGAGGGAGGAGGATGCATGGACTCCTTGGTGAGAGATTCAAAATAATCTGGCAATTAACTACCTCAAGCCTTGCACTAAATTGAAGAATCAAAAAAAGGTAACGAATTACATCATCATTATATTAATATTATATTATATTTATTAACTGTTACTAGAGTCGATCGTTAGAATCGCTGCGAATCCAGGGGTAATGTGATAAATGTTATTGATGTTTTATTTAAAAAAAATAATTTTTGCTGCATTTACTCCTTGGTTATAGTGAACCCGATAGCAGTATTAGAGCCACGGTTCACGTTATTAACAATTGATGTGATAAGTTTTGAATATTTATCTAATAAACTTGGCTTTGTTGTAATCAATATAATATGCTGAAATAAAAACTAAAAAGAGCCAATAAGATAGAAATAATGAATCGTAATGTAAATAGAATTCGGGTTCGAATTTTATATAATATTATGGGACTGTCTATAATGATAGACAAATGAAAAACTTTCTCAAGATCCTTATTCATCCACTTGAAATTTTCAAAATAGCTTGGTGTGCACAAGCGAACTATTCTTACTTTATCACTCTAAATGCTTTAAGAGTTCAAAGAATCTGGATATATGGTAGAGAATAAAATTGACAAAAGTATTAAAATCCATCGACATGATCGAGGAAATAAATACTAAGGCAGTGAGTTCTTAAATTATCTAATAGAGAATAGGATTCTCAAAAGGTGAGTCCTTGTTCAGTTTCACTGAGCTCTCTCTTTCACTCTAGGATTATACCTTAGAATCAACCACATTCTTATAAAGAAAGTCACCAAAGTCGATGCTCAAAAATATCATATTAGATATGATATAAGAAAAACTCCTCATACCTAAGGGTACGAGGAGGCCTGCTTGTGCAAAGCGGTTAGTGAGAGATATGTTGGATGCAAGATCCAACTTATACAATTTTTTGGGTATCCAAAAGAATCCGTTAGATAACGCTTCTATGATTTATCAAATCTAAAGTGTTAGTTGTGAGGAATGTGACCTTCTTGTAGAAAGGTATTTTCCATTGGATAGAAAAGGGCTAGATCATAGAGCTTGAAGAAATTCAAGAACCATGAATTCTCTCATAAAAGGCAATGGTACACAAACAAATTACTAAATTCTAAGTACACAAGGATTCACTTGAATATTGATTGAAAAAGGAACATTGATGTGTGATATCAATTCAAGAAAATTAGCAAAATACCATTCGGTATGGACTCTGTGTACCCCAACAAGGTATAAACCTTGATGGACCCACCACAGGGTCTAGTACCCAGTAGATGCAAATGGGTCTGCAAGTGAAAACTTGGATTACAGGAGTAGGTGTTGACCTATAAGGCATAACTAGAATAAAAGGGTTTTACTGAGTCAAGGTGTTGACTATTAAGGAAATCTCTTACCAAATATAATGTTGAAGTCCATTAGTATCCTGCTGGCCATATCTGAGTATATGGAAGGATATGAGGGTCGCCTTCATCTATAGAAGTATTGAAAAAAAGCAGCCTGGGACCTTCATGTCTGATGGAAATAAGCAGAAGGTTTGCAAGCTTCAAAAGTCCATTATTGGACTTGATACTAAATTCCCGTGGTTGGTACATTCGATTTACTGAGTTAATCAAATGATTTGATCTACTTAGGAATGCGAATGAAGCATATGTGTGCAAGAAAATTAGTGAGAGCACAGTAAAATTTATTGTGTTAGTAACACTCTACTCATAAGAATGTTGTAGGAATGTTATAATTAACTAAAACTTGTTATCTACTAAGTTCTGCCTGATGGATTTAGAGGGCATCCTAAAGCTTGGGGATTCATATTTGTATGGATCTAAAAAGATGCTTGGACTACTCCAAATCCACATACAGAGATGCTAAAATGGCATGGGGTCATAGTTATTCTTTTTTGAAGTCTATGTCCCTGAAGACTTCTAAAGAAAAAAGAAAAGGATGACTCACATATTTTAAGTATGCAAATCTATGTACGAGATGTAATATCAAGAATTCTCTTAGTGTTATGAGTAGATATCAATCTGTTTCATGATTATATCATTAAAAGCCGTAGATAAGGTCTTTAAGTGCTTGTGAATAATTAAAGACGTCTTCTTGGAACACGATTAGGAGAACTAAGGCTAGGATGTTGCATTTAGCTTTTAGTCCAAAGTAGATAACTTGATCCATGTCTAGATATTTTTCCTAAATTGTGGCGGTTACCTAGAAGGAGTTCTAGTCTTGAGACGACCATGGATTCTACCATCAAGGATAAATACATCACTGTATGAGATGCTATAAAGGAACGTGTTTGGATGAGGAACCTCTTCCAAAGGGTTGGAAGTAGTTTTGGCTATTGTTACTCTAATAAAAGTCTACTATGATAACAATAGGGTTGTTATGCAAGCAAAAGAACTAAGATCTCATCATAGATCCAAGCACAATATGAGGTGATACCATAAGATTAGAGTAATCATTCGTATAGGTGACCCAATAGTAGAGAAAATAGCCTTAGCAGAAAATCTAGTAGATCCATTGATTAGACCCCTACTGCAAATAGTATTCAAAGAACATCTTTGGAAAATGGGCCTAAGATACTGGGTAATTGGCTCTAGGAAAAGTGGGAGATTGTTAGAGTAGTGCACGGCATGCCAATTATTGGTTACTCTTATATTTTTGAAATAGATAATATTTTTTTATATTTATTAATTTATAGACGCTTCTTTATCTTGATTGTACTTAGACAAAGTCCCTAGACCATATTCAGCTATGGAGTATGGTCGCGCATATGATGGCGATCATATAACAACATGACTCGCGCATAGATGCATGCTAGTAAGGCAAGTTAATAGAGAGATGCAAGTTGCTACAACTTTAAGGTTGCAAACCCAAGTGCAAGTTATGTCAAGTAATAAATTTCTTGTGAGTTCGAGGTCGATCCACAGGGAAGTTGTTTGAAGATTTAAGGATTATAATTCTAAAAAAAATAAGCTTTATGTGGTTTAGAATAAAAAAAATAATGTATGTTATAACTAAAAAAATAAAGTAATAAAAGTATTGAGAATTAGGGATCCACTCTTGAGTTTTGGATTAAAGGAAAGATTATTTATTCTTTTTAGGTAATCATGATATTGTCTTACTATTTGCAAATTATCTCTTAATGCCAACACTTGTTTATGGAATCAACTATTTATGGACACTTTTCTGTGCAACAAATCAAGGTTTCACCTTAGCGGTTGGTGTAATAAAATCAAACGTCTAGCTAAATGAACCCAAGTATTTATTGTGCCATTAATGATACATAAATCAAGAATCACCACAAAATGAGTAGGGTTTAGATCAAAAACTAAAACAATAATACAACACACTTAAATATTTTCTACCTTTATAACCATTCCTCTTCTTCCATCAAGAGATTCACCCTTTTTCCTCAGCAAAATAAAATTTAGCAAGACAAAATAAAAGTAGAAAAGACTAAAAATAGAAGAGAAACTAAAGAACACATTTCTATTACTACTAGAAAACTTACATTACTACTAGAAAACTTAATCTAAATAAACCCTTTAACCCCCCCCCCCAACTTTTACAAGCTTAATACATGGCCTATTTATAGTTCTTGAAGTATGCTAGAGGCCAAACATATAATGGAGGAGTTAAACAATTAAGTGGTATGCTAGTTGTCAAGAGTTGGTAAGTTGTTACACCAAATCCTCTAAACTTTCAACTACCTAATTAAATTGAATTTTCTGGATGGATACAACAAGATTTTGATGATAAGTAAGAATAAAGATTGTACATCTTTGTTTTTGGATACATTTTCATATATCATTTGTTAAATTTGGATGCTGGATGAGGGAGATATGATCAAATTACCGAATCATGTTCAAAAGTCATCCTTCAACATGAGCAGCGCATTACATCATATTTATTGGCCATTTTGACATATTTGCTGTAACACCCCTTAACCTAACTGCAAAGCCTAAACAAGCTGATACAGTTAAGTCAAGAAATGTTAATTTTTCATCTTTACTAGAGTTATGGTTTTTAATAAAAGTTCCCATTTTTAGCTATAAGAGAAAGAACATGAATCGTTTTAAACACACTATATACATATATCAAAACTAAGTACATCTGTTTACAAAACCATAACAGAGCGGCTTATTTAAAAACAAAACAGAGTTTTCAAAATAAACTACAAAACAGGTCGAAGCATGGCATATGAACAAATCTTTATCCGGCCGCTCTAGAAACTCAGTCAACCTCTAAACCTGTACATTTCCACCTGCATCACATGAATCTAATGAGCTAAAGGCTCAGTAAGATGAAACTGATGCAATAACAAATAACATATATGCACATCTCATAAATCATTAAATGCAATATTCTATTTAATAACTTTCATTCATAAATCATTCTTTAGGGCCCTTGAAGTGTGGTACCTAACTAATAGCGATAGACCGTAGTTTTCGGAACCTGTTCATAATGATTGGCCAATAAGAGAACTAATACGGGGTTTCCATACTTGGTCTTCAACCTCAGGTATTAGCCGTATTCTATCCCATTCATTGTGACTTTCCTATGCTGGTTTTTCAACCTCAAGTATTTGCCACCATTTGTTGGGTCCGCCGGCCCCTCCCGCGTCCCTTGTTTACCCGACCATCAATCAAGTACCATACTTTCTTTTCAAAAACCTCATTATATTCTTAATAGTGTCATGCTTCATAAACCATAAATGCATCAACATTACATCATTTGAAAAACAGCAACAATCACATTAAAACATGAACAAACATTATATGATTCTTGTGATACACCAAATGAAAACTTCAACTTACCTCAAGTCCACTTTGTGCTAAGTGAAAAGGCCAATCTCTTTGGAAGATAGGATGTGTTAAAGGCCTAACATAATCAAATCATGTACCATTTAATATCCTTTTTATAAATCATTTAGTCTATTCTAGTTAAAGTTTATATACACTTTTCAATCTTTTGAAAAGAATTACATATCAATTACATAACCTTAAAAACAATGCATACTCCATATTTTACTACTAATTAAAGACATTAAACATTAGGGCAGCCATTAAATAACTAATAATTCAAACATAATTATTAGGGCAACCCCTAAAACATGAATACAATCCGAATTAAAATGACGTAAACTTGATTCTAACTTAAATTGATTCTAACCTTCAATTAAGAAAACTAATTGCTATTGTTTTCAATCATTCAAAGAAACTTCCAAACACAATATAAGCATTACAAAATCAATAGAAACAAGTAAATTAAACAATTTCACAAGATTATCAATTTTGCTAAAAATTAGCTTAACTAGCTTGGTTTTGGCTTCAAGTGTAACTTACTTAAGTTTTTAATCATACAAAAGTATACTAAAACATGTAACCATCCAAGATACTACAAATTTATCATAAGAAACATTGAAAAAGAATATACCTTGATTAAGTTGGATTTAAGTTTCAAAATCAACGGTTTTCAAGCTTAAAAGGATGGAAACTTGTTCTAGCTTGTGTTCTATGGATTCCTATGGATTGAATTCAACTTTTGTGAGTGTGAGAGTGTAGAAATTTGGGAGAATAAGGGCTGGTCATTTTTGAGGTGCTTCCACAAGAAATATGGATGAAAATGATTTCTTTGACTTTTCAAAGAGAGGTAAGTGGAGGGTGATGATTGGTTGCATCATGCTTGGTCTCTTCTCATGCCAAAAGGCACGTTCATGGGCTAAGGAGATGACAAAAATTGATGCTTTGGTGTTATAATCAAGTGCAATGCGTTTTAGAATGGTTTTATGCAACCTAGTCAACCAACCAATTAAATTACACCATTGTGCATACTTTTAGTTCTTAGCCAATGTAACATATTTCAAGTAAATATTTAGACAATTAATCACTTTATCATATAACTAGTATGGAGCAATACAAATAATTCATTTTATGGCCATTCAACACATCAATCTTCCTTAACCGAGATACCAAGCTTTTCACTGCAAAAAGGGCACTTAAGGAATATGTTAAATCAAGAAATGAAAGTTTGATCTCATATTTCATGTACTAATGCATGTTAAATCATAACTGAAGCATATAATAACAATTATTCATGTTCGTGCAATCATGCTATTTGTATGCCATAATTCAATAATGCACATTGATTAGATGTATATTCATGCAAAAATGCTTATTATTGACTATGTAGGAGAGAATTGAGAATTGGGCATTACATTTACTCACCGTCTTGTTTTCAACAAACTTGTTTATATACTCTTCTGTATAACATATCCAAATTTTAGCCAAAGATCAATTTTGGAATAAGAGATATGACTTAATTGGTAAAATAGTTTAGGATTGGGCTTAATGCTAATTCGAATTTTTGGTGTTCCATTTTGTACAACTACTTACAATCCAACTTCTTTGATCCTTACACATTTAGTATGGGATCCAAAATCTATATGAACTTCTAGATAAATGACTTATCTGTCCATATCCTCAAGAATTAACCTAAAACCATTTTGGAATCAAAAGTTACGCCAGTTTCTCTAAAACCTGCACAAAGAAAAACTTTTTAATCTCATTTTTTTATGTTGATTTCCCAATTTATTTCTAAAATACAAAAATGCTTTAATTAGGAGTTCTAATGATAATTCAAAGTAAAAATAATTATATAAATCCTAATTATTTATACACTTTTAAATGTTTGTCATACCCCCCCAACTAGCTTATTACTAGTCCTTAGTAATTATAGCGTAATGTAATTCAATACAAATAAAAAGGAACATGGCTTGATGACCAAAATTTAAAATAAACCTGTAAAATAGTCTAACAATCATAAATAATCATTTGCCAAAGATCACAGATGCTATCGAGATTTTTTTCTCTTTTTTCTAGAATTTTCAAGAGTTGTTGTGTGTATGTGTACTAAGCCAACCTTTTATTCCACAGACAATATATATATAATTTCAAATCAATCACGAATCCATATCCTCGTAGGTAAAAGTTTGTCATATAAGTTGGTAAGGTGTTCACTCATGGAGTCGGAAAATAGTTAAAACATTTAGGGAAATCACTTAAATGATTTAGGACAAGCATTCAAAATAAAATTGAGTATAAGATAGGTAGTCACAAAATTTGAAATTCCTAATCTTTCTTACCAAAATATGCCTCGAAATTTCATTGGTTAATCTAAAAATGAAATGGTGAATTTTTTATTTTTCTTTTATTTATCTTTTTATTTTTTTGTATTTTTTTATACAACATGGCTCGCATGATAACAAAATATCAAAAGAATGGTTTATAATTATACTCACATCACTAGCTACAAAGCGCAATATTTCAATAAAAATAGATAACTACACAAGTTTACCCAATTTATTTCTCCACATGCAAGGTAGACATAATTAAGCATTTCAAATTGCAATGAAACCAATTCAAATGATTAATTAAAGTTCAGAATGCTTGTTTTCTCAAACTCTCCACTTATTCACAAAAGATGTTCACTATTAAAAAGTAAATACTTTAGCATAGTTGGAATTATCAGGTATAAGTATCGCAACCAATCTTTTCACAAGGTTTAGGATGTGCATAAGACTAATTTCTTTTTTCTCTTTTTTCAAGATAGTACCGTTGGACTCTAACAAAATGAGGATTGCAATTATATTTTGACAATTCATAAAATTTCAGTTAAAACTTCACAAACATGCCATGTTATGCAAAAAAAAAAATTGGGGATGCGTCTCAAGAATGTCAAAAGATTACCCTTTACTCTGGCCATCCTCACACATGGTTTCAACAGACCCAAAAGAAAACATGCTTGATTTCATTTTAAAAAAAAAAACTAGAAAAACACACATTGAACACACAAGTCATAATATCAACTATCCCCTCCCCAACCTAAGGGAGACATTATCGCCAATGTTGAAAATAGATAAGAAAGTAGAGTTTAAAAGATATCACCTAAAATGTGGCTTATTGAAGAAATAAAGTTGAAACAACACAAAACACACACTATTAGTTGAAACCATTAAGGATAAATTTCATAGGCTGAGAGTGCAATGCCCAATTCTCTCCTACATAACCAATAATAAGCATCTTGCATGAATATGCATCTAATCAATGTGCATTATCGAATTATGGCATACAAATAGCATGATTGCACGAATATGAATAATTGTTACTATATGCTCCAGGTATGTTTTAACATGTATTAGTACATGAAATATGAGATCAAACTTTTGTTTCTTGATTTAACATATTCCTTAAGTGTCTTTTTGCAGTTAAAAGTTCGATATCTCGATTAAGGAAGATTGATGTGTTGAATGGACATGAAATGAATTATTAGTATTGATCCATACTTGTTACATTTAAAAGTGATTAATTGCCTAAATATTTTCTTGAAATATGTTACATTTGGCTAAGAACTAAAAGTATGCAAAATGGTGCAATTTGATTGGTTGGTTGACTAGGTTGCATGAAACCATTCTAAACTGCATTGCACTTGATTATAACACCAAAGCATCAATTTTTATCATCTCCCTGACCCATAAATGTGGCTCTTTTCATGAGAAGACACCAAGCATGAGTCAACCAATCATCACCCTCCACTTATCTTTCTTTCAAATGTCAAACAAGTCATTTTTAGCCATGTTTTCCTATGGAACCACCTCAAAAATGACCAGCCCTTCTTATCCAAGTTTCTCCCAAATTTCTACACTCTCATACTCACAAAAATTGAATTCAATCCATAGGAATCCATAGAACACAAACTATAACAAGTTTCTACCCTTTTAAACTTGAAAACCAATAGTTTTGAAGCTTAATTCCAACTTAATCAAGGTACATTCTTTTTCAATGTTTATTATGATGAATTTTTAGTATCTTGGATGGTTACATGTTTTAGTATGTTTTTGTATGAATGAAAACTCAAGTGGGATAGAGTTGAAGCCAAAACCAAGCTAGTTTCTAGCAAAATTGATAGTCTTGTGAAATATGCTTAATTTACTTATTTCTATTAATCATGTAATGCTTATATTGTATTTGGAAGTTCCTTTGAATGATTGAAAACAATAGTGATTAGTTTGCTTAATTGAAGGGTACAATTAATTTAAGTTAGAACCGAATTTACGTCTTATTAATTTGGATTCTGTGCATGTTTTAGGGGCTACCCTAATAATTATATTTGAATTATTAGTTATTTAAGGGCTGCCCTAATGTTTAATTCCTTGAATTAGTAGTAAAATATGGAGTATGCATTATTTTTAAGGTTATGTAATTGATATGGAAGTATTTACAAAAGATTGAAAAGTGTGTATGATTTTAACTAGAATAGACTATATAATTTATAAAAATAATATTAAATGGTACATGATTTGATTATGTTAGGCCTTTATTACATTCTATCTTCCAAAGAGATTGACCTTTTCACATAGCACAAAGTGGACTTGAGGTAAGTTGGAACTTTCATTTGCTGCATCACAAGAATCATATAATGTTGTTCATGTTTTAATGTGATTGTCATTATTTGTCAATGATGTAATGTTTGATGCATTTATGGTTTATGAAGCATGATGCTATTAAGGATATAATGAAATTTGTTTTTTTAAAAAGGAAGTATGGTACTTGATTGATGGTCGGGTAGACAAGGGACGTGGGAGAGACCGGCGGACCCAACAAATGGTGGCAAATACTTGAGGTTGAACAATTGGTATAGGAAAGCCACAATGAATGAGATAGAATACGGCTAATACCTGAGGTTGAAAGACCAAGTATGGAAACTCCGTATTATTTCTCTTATTGGCCAATCATTATGAACAGGTTCCGAAAACCATGGTCTATCACTATTAGTTAGGTACCACACTTCAAGGGCCCTAAAGAATGATTTATGAATAAAAGTTATTAAATAGAATAATGCATTTAATTATTTATGAGATGTGCATGTATGTTATTTGTTATTGCATCAGTTTCACCTTACTAAGCCTTTAGCTCATTAGATTCATGTGATGCAGGTGGAAATGTACAGGTTTTGAGGTTGACTGAGTCTCTAGAGTGGTCGGATAGAGATTTGTTTAGATTTGTTCATATGCCATGGTTTGAGCTATTTTATTTTTAAATAAGTCGCTCTGTTATGGTTTTGTAAATATACGTACTCAGTTTGGAAATATGTATATGGTGTGTTTAAAATAAAATGAAACAACAAATGAATTCAAGTTCTTTCTCTTATAGCCAAAAAGGGAATTTTTATTAAAAGCATAACTCTAGTATTGATGAAAAGTTAATATTTCTTGACTTAACTATATTAGCTTGTTTAGGTTCTACAGTTAGGTTAAGGGGTGTTACAGTTTAGTGGTATCAGAGCGGAGGTTTAGTCATTCCTGAAGATAGAAGAAGGCATATGAACACATCCTAGTTGGGAAACTCGGTCAACTATTTGTTTATTTGCTTTTTATGTTTACTTGATTAGATTTTATTTTATGTTATTGTCATGATTATGCGTTTAATATTGGCTAATGAATGGAATAAGATTGGGCAATGCATATCAGGTCATGACACCAAAAAAGAAAAATAATGGATGATCATGAGGGCAATCATGGTTTGGTGAATAATTTTACTGATCTCATTCAACAACAGACTAGAATACATGATGAACAGATACAATAATTGTTGGATATGAAACAAAGAAACCAAGAACAGAATCAGCGACTTCCTCCACCACAAGCTCGACAGGATACTTCACAAGCTATATATGAGAAATTTAGAAAGATGAAGCCTGTTGATTTTAATGTTGGGTTTGATCCCATGGTTGCAGAGGAATGGATGAAATCATTAGACACTATCTTTGACTACATGCGAATTGATGATGCCTAGAAGGTAGTCTGTGCAATTTTCTTATTGAAGAAGTATGCTAGAACTTGGTGGGAATGAGCTAAGCTTGCAGTGAATATGGAAGAGCTAACTTGGGAGAGGTTTAAAACAATCTTTTATGATAAGTATTTCACCAGGGATGCTAGGTCACTCAAAGTAAAAGAATTTTTGGAGTTAAAACAAGGAGGGATGTTTCTATGTGATTATGTAAGAAAATTTGAAGAAGGTTGCAAGTAGGTGCCATACATTGCCAAAAATAACAACGAAAAGATGGATCATTTCTTGAGGGACCTATTATTAGAAAAGATATGAGAATATCTTCAGTAACAGAGTTTAGGGAACAGGTGGACAAAGCTTTGATGGCTGACTTAGATGAGAAAGAGATTGAGAAATTCTATCAACAACAGAAGCAAGTATTCACTCCAAGAAATCTGAACCAGTGTAAGAAATGAGAGCAAAAATCAAACTAAGGGAATGAAAAGCGTCCTACAGTTGGGCAGACTTCTACTGCAGTTGAAAGGCCTAAATATGCTAAGTATGGGAAGAATCATTTTAGGGAATGCTTTAGTGGTACTAATCGCTACTTTAAGTGTAAAAAGTCTGGACATATAGCAAAGGATTACCCAACAGTACAGGGAAGAGTTCAGGGGAGAGTATATGCAATGACACAAGAACAAGCTGATGCAGATGCTTCTATAGTCACAGGTACTATTTTAATTTCTGGGATACATGCAATTACATTGATAGATTGTGGATCTACGTATTCATTTGCATCACGTACATTTGTGAGAAAATTGGGTATTATACCAGATTTATTAAAAGTAAGGTACAGTATGACTGTTCCATCTAGGGAAGAAATGGATTCCAACCAAATGTTAAGGGCTTGTTCTATTCAGATTAGTGATAGGACTCTCTATGCAGATCTTGTTATTTTACCGATGCCAAATTTTGAGGTTATTTTGGGTATGGATTGGCTTACCAAATATCATGTAAAAATTGATTGTAACAAGAAGATTGTGATTTTTCAGCCACCCGGAGAAGAATAGATTATGTTTAGTGGTACCTCATTGTCACGGTCCTTACCAATTATAACTTCTTTGAAAGCTCAAAAGATGTTGAATATAGGTTATGTTGGATATTTGGTAAGTGTTCTAGATACTTTAGTCGAAGCACAATTGAAGCTAGAAAATATAGATGTGGTTAGAGAATTTCTTGCGGTATTTCCAAATGATTTACCAGGATTGCCACCAGATCGAGAGATTGAATTTGTGATTGATGTTATGCCAAGAACTACTCCTATTTCTAAAGTACCATACCAAATGGCACCAACAGAATTGAAAGAGTTAAAAGTTCAATTGCAAGAATTGCTTGATAAG
This sequence comes from Paulownia fortunei, assembly GCA_019321725.1. Lineage (NCBI taxonomy): Eukaryota > Viridiplantae > Streptophyta > Magnoliopsida > Lamiales > Paulowniaceae > Paulownia > Paulownia fortunei. The sequence continues at coordinate 15,623,487 of CM033107.1, read as the reverse complement.
GGTTTTATTCGCCCTAGTTATTCTTCTTGGGGAGCACCTATATTGTTCGTGAAAAGAAGGATTGTACATTACGGTTGTTCATTGATTATAAAGAGTTGAATAAAGTAACAGTCAAGAATAAGTATCCACTCCCAAGAATAGATGATTTGTTTGATCAATTACAGGGAGCATTAGTAATTTATAAAATTGATTTGCGCTCTTGGTATCATCAATTGAAGATCAAGGAAGAAGACATACAAAAGACTGCATTCCGAACAAGGTATGGACATTATGAATTTCTAGTGATATCTTTCGGTTTAACCAATGCCCCTGCAGCTCTTATGGATCTAATGAATAAGGTGTTCAAGCAATATCTCGATAAATTTGTGATTGGGTTTATTGATGATATACTAATTTATTCACATGATAAAGAAGAGCACAAGGAACATTTGAAGATTGTGTTGCAAGTTGTTAAGGAAAAGCAGTTTTATGCTAAATTCAAGAAGTGCGAATTTTGGCTTGAGCAAGTGGTATTTCTAGGTCATGTAGTATCCAAGAATAGTATTTTTGTTGATCCAACCAAGGTAGAAGCTGTCATTAAGTGGCCAACACCAACAAATGTATCAAAAGTAAGGAGTTTCTTGGGATTAGTAGGGTACTATCGACAATTTGTTCAGGGGTTTTCAAAGATAGCAACTCCATTGACAATGTTGACAAGAAAGAATGTGACGTTCTTGTGGACCGATGCTTGTGAAAGAAGTTTTCAAGAACTAAAATATAAATTGACTACAGCTCTTGTTCTTACCATTCCAACTGGAATTAGTGGGTTCGTGGTGTATAGCAATGCTTCAAAAAATGGTTTGGGTGTTGTTTTGATGCAAAATGGGAAGGTTATTGCCTATGCTTCAAGGAAATTGAAGGAGTATGAAAAGAATTACCCAACCCATGATTTGGAACTTGCTGTTGTGGTTTTTGCCTTGAAAATTTGTAGACATTATTTGTATGGTGAGAAGTGTGAGATATACACAAATCATAAGAGTTTGAAGTATTTCATTACCAAAAATGAGTTGAATATGAGACAAAGAAGATGGTTAGAACTTGTGAAGGATTGTGATTTTATGATCAACTATCATCCTGGTAAAGTGAATGTGGTTGCAGATGCATTGAGCAGAAAATTCACGTCTTCTCTTTTTGTTATACAAAAGTCAATATTACTGGATTTGTAGAGATTAGAGCTTGAAATTGTACCTAAAGGGAAAAAGTGTTTGTTGTGAGCCTTAGTGTTGAGACCTGCACTTCAAGATAGAATTAAAGAAGATCAGAAGGTGGATATGCATTTGTGTATATTGAAAATAAAGATTGATGCTGGAAAGAGGCCAGACTTCTCTGTTACCGATGATGGAATTATTCGATATAAAGGGAGACTGTGTGTGCCGTTTGACAAGGCCATGAAAGGAGATATTTTAGAAGAAGCTCATACTACTCCCTACTCGGTACATCAAGATAGCACAAAAATGTATAAGGACTTACAACAACATTATTGGTGGCCTAAAATGAAGAGAGATATAGAAAAAATTATGGATGAATGTCCAACTTGTCAACAAGTTAAGATTGAACATCAAAGACCATCAGGGTTGTTGAAGTCTTTGTTGATTCCAGAGTGGAAATGGGAGGACATTACAATGGACTTTGTGCTTGGGTTACCTAAAACACAAAAGGGGTATAATTCCATATGGGTGATTGTTGATAGATTAACTAAATCATCCCATTTTCTTCCAGTGAAATCCACATACAATATGGACCAGTATGCTCAACAATATATTAAAGAGATAGTCAGGTTACATGGGGTGCCAGTTTCAATTGTGTCTCACAAAGATCCTAAGTTTACATCTACATTTTGGAAGAGTTTACACAGTGCCATGGGAACGAAACTTGCATTTAGTATAGCATTTCATCCACAAAGTGATGGGCAATCAGAGAGATTTATTCAGATATTAGAGGATATGTTAAGAGCCTGTGTGCTAGATTTTCAAGGGAGTTGGGATGCAAAGCTTCCATTAGTAGAGTTTACTTATAATAATAGCTACCAATCAACAATTGGAATGGCGCCTTGTGAAGCATTACATGGAAGGAAATGTAGATCTTCAGTTCATTGGGATAAAGTTGGAGAACGAATCCTACTTGGTCCGAAAATAGTTCAACATACCGCTAAGGTAGTGGAGAAGATACGAGAGAGAATGAAGATCGCGCGAAGTAGATAGAAAAGTTATGCAGATAAACGGAGAAAAGATCTAGAGTTTGTCGTTGGGGATCATATGTTCTTAAAAGTAGCTCCCATGAAAGGTGTCATGAGATTTGAAAAAAAAGGAAAACTCAGCCCAAGGTATGTTGGCCCATTCAAGATTCTCAAAAGAGTTGCTGATAAAGTTTATAGAGTGGCCTTACCTCCATCATTGTCTAGTGTTCACAATGTTTTCCATGTGTCTATGTTGAGGAAGTACATTTCAAACCCCTCTCATGTGTTGAGTTATTATAACACCCCCACCACTAAATATAAATATTGGTATAACAATAATTTTAACAAGGTAGCATATGTGTGTGCATGTGTGTGTGTGTATATATATATATATATATATATCACTTTGAGAAACAATAAAATATTTTCTCACATATAACTCTGTATATAGAAAAATCATTGTTTATATATAGTCAGCACTTTACATAATAATAATTAAAGTAAAAATTATAATATGCCCACAACATAACCCAACAGATCATCATCCATATACACTGATCTTCAGAACCTATAGGAACCCCAACAGCTTGCCTAGAAAGTCCATGGTATCAAGTATCACCAGACTCACCTACAATGCATAAACTATATGAGCTAACGCTCAGCAAGTCAAGATTATGCATGTCAAAGAATAATCCACAATATCAAGTCATGCATCTCAAAATGCAATGCCAATATCAAAACATTTCTCTCAAAATCATTTCTTTCTTGGGCCCCTGACCAATGCTACTATCCCATGCACTGGAAAAGAGCTCTGCACATTGTCATAATCCAATGGCCAATAATCATAAAAGCATGCAAATCCATGCACACTCATACGCATGCAAAACCATGCACGCAAACCTACAAATTCATGCATACAACCATGCAAATCCATGCATGCTTCGGTGCACTAGTAGTGGTTAGTAAAATATTTTACTTTCTCATAATCATGTCGTGCAATATAAGATATATCACAATGCTTGTATATGATGCATGCACGTGCCAATGCCCATGTATGTATGCTCAATGGACATGATGACAGTAATGCGTGCCCTCTGCTATGCACATATGATCTATGGTATTACATATAAATTACACATTTACTATGTCTATGCATTGTAGTTGCAAATGAATATTTACTTACTTTTGATCGGTTGTGTGTTACTTCTAGGTTTCTTAAGTATTACTCCCCAACCCTAGATGTGAAACAATCTGTAAAAATACAAGATATCAATCGCCATCCTCAATTAACAAGTTCATTATACCTAATGTAGTATAAAGATATTGAATCTCAATTTAACTAAACAACCTTACCACTTAGAAACTATAACCGAATACAACCTTCTACGTACCTTTGTTCCACATCTTAAATGTATACTAGCCTCACTTAATTGATGTATTCTAACTCTTACAAAATTTCCCTAAATGTTAGGGATCAAATGCACCACATCTATGCTGGAACATGTTAATGAACCAAATGGGACAAATTCACCACTTCACATTTTCTTACTGCCACATTAGTTTGCATGATGATTCTGACACCCTTAGACATATTCATTCACTCCCCAATTTTTATCACAATTATCTAACATAAAAAAATGTAACAATGTCATATAATGGCTAAAATCACGAATATAGCTTCCCAAGTTCAGCTCCCTTCACAGCATACTGAAACAGATTTTTCCTACGGTGACAGTTTTGCGCACTTCATGACATTAATGGTTTTAGCACCCTTACGTATATTCAATCTATCCAAAAATTTTACCACACTTATATAACATATATACAGAGATAACCAGGTTATAATATTTCCAAAACTAATGGATTTAGCTCCCCTAATTCAGTCTCCTTCACAGCACACCAAAACAGATTTTGCTACTTTTGCAGTTTGAGTGTTTCTCCAATATCATTCTCTATTTCAATTTCTAATAGATCAAAATTCATTCCAATGCTCTTAAATCATATATGGACATGTAAATGGTAATAATTATAGATTTTATTCAACATACCATACACTTTTGAAGCCTAAAACATAAGAAAATAGTAAGGTGACAGTTTCTGCCACAAGTATTTCCTATTAAGCGTTTGTCATCAAAAACCCTTTCTTTGTGCACCAAAGTCTAACTAAAAACTTACTAATACTTTTATAAGAGATATTGAAAGCTTAGTAAACAATAAAACCATTCAGAATAATCTAAAAACCAAAGGCAAAACTGTAGATAAGTGTTACCTATGTAGATTTTGAGGTTAAACTTGATGGTAATCACTTCTCCTTTGCTTTTCTCGCTTTTATTTCAACTTGGAATCAATTTGGAGTACTTGGATACCTTAAGGTGTGTGTTTGGAAGATGAAAATATCTGAAATGAGGGTCTGGTCGTGGCTTAAGGGTGAAGGGTTTGAGGTGTTAGCTTGAGATGTTAGCTTAAGCTTAATAAGAAAGCATGAGGTGGCAAAGCTTGAGGTGGCATGTAATGGTATAATCTGATTTTCTCCCTTATCTTGCAGCCCTAATCTTGTGTGTCTCACATATTCTTATTTGGTTGCAACATATCTTAGTCACCATTCATTCCCATAGGTAATTCCTATGTCCATTCATTCGATCTCCAAACTGATTGACATTCGATTCTTAAATGATTGTCTAGTTTGCATTTCTAAAATTATATGCACATATGGACCTTGTATTATGATACTTAAATCACATTATATCATGTCCAATATCCAAAGTATGTTAATCTATGGATGTATACTTTTAAAACACCTCGATCTAATTAAATCGAATCATATAAACTTACTAGTAACACCTTTAATACTTCCAAAATTATAACATGTAACCTATGAATATCCAATATATCGACCAATCTATTCTTTTTCTTATTTAAATATAGAATTTCTTAATTAGGTTATAAGATCTCAACCACTAATATCATGTGATAGCATTAGAGGTCTAACAATTAAGAATGCTACATAAGATGCCATGTAAATGTTAATGCAAATTAGCATATAAGTAGCATGGAGTGCATGAATCACATTGGCCAAGTGAGTAGTGTGACGATTGGGTATTACATTCTCCCCTCCTTATTAAAATTTCATCCCCAAAATTTTACTAACCAAAAAAAAAACTCTAGATATTTAATTATCATTTTATGCTTCCTTTTCCAAATAGCTTCTTCTGTTGATTGACTTCTACTCAGTACTTTAACTAATGAGATATTCTCATTTTGAAGTTACTTTACATCCCTTACTAGAATCTCTATAGGTCTTTATTCATATCTCCGACCTCAATTTAGTTTTATTGGTCCCTTTTCAATAGATGATATAGATTCATGATATACTTCCTTAAAATGAACACATGAAAAATTGTGAACTCAAGACATCAATACGAAGAGGTCGAGTTTACATGCAATATCCTCAATTCTCTCAGTAATTCAAAATAAACCAATGTACCTAGGATTAAGTTTATATGTAACATCCCAATTTTTTTTCTTTCTGCCCAAGCTGTATAGTCCCTTTCATTGGAAAGACCTTCAAAAATTTGATCCCCTATCATAAATTGCAAAGATATTCCTCTTTAATCTGCATAACTCTATGATCACCTCTAACTAGTTTTCATATATTGGCAATTTGTTCTACCACTTCTATCATTTCCCAAACCATATTTAGCCTAAAATAACACCAAATTCATTTCAATAAAAGGATGACCTATATTTTCTATCATACAATACCTCATAGAGAACTATCCCAAGTAGCCTTATCACTGTTGTGATAAGAAATTCCTCCCAAGAAATAATTTTCTCAATTGACATCAATAATCTAACGCACAATCTCTAAGCATATCTTGCAAAGCCTAATTTGTTTGTCCTGGTTGCCCATTGATGCATGGATGATCATAATACTAAAATATAATTTTGTTCCCAATACCTGATGTAAGATCTTCTAAGAAGTGGACAAAGACCTTAAATCTACATCAGAACTAATAGACACTAATAAACCATAAAGTCTAACTGCTTTCTATACATTTATCTTTCCATAGATTTCCATGGAATACCTAAGGTAAATTGAGAAAGAATGAGCATATTTGTAAGTCTCAATTCTCTCCTACATAGCCAATAATAAGTATCTTGCATGAATATGCATCTAATCAATCTGTATTATTGAATTATGGCATACAAATAGCATGATTGCACGAACTTGAATAATTGTTATTATATGCTCTAGTTATGCTTTAACATGCATTAGTACATGAAATATGATATCAAACTTTTGTTTCTTGATTTAACATATTCCTTAAGTGCCTTTTTATAGTGAAAAGCTCGGTATCTCGGTTAAGAAAGATTGATGTGTTGAATGGCCATGAAATGAATTATTGTATTGCTCCATACTAGTTATATGCTAAAGTGATTAATTGCCCAAATATTTACTTGAAATATGTTACATTTGGCTAAGAACTAAAAGTATGCAAAATGGTGCAATTTGATTGGTTGTTGACTAGCTTGCATAAAACCATTCTAAACCGCATTGCACTTGATTATAACACCAAAGCATCATTTTTTGTCATCTCCTTAGCCCATGAACATGGCTTTTGGAATGAAAAGACACCAAGCATGATGCAATCAATCATCACCCTCTACTTACCTGTGATACCCGAGCCTCTTACTACTCACATGGCCAAATATGATTCATGCATTACGTGTTAATTTTATATGCTATTTGCATTTCTATTGACATTGCATAATTTATTTCATTTTATACGACATTCTTGAATATTAAACTTAATTCTGAAGCTCTTGCACGGTATTAGTTATTGAATTTCCTAATCTAAGTAGTTGATTTTATTGAAATAAGAAGAAAATGAGGTGGATCAATATTAGATATAGATGGGATATATAGGTTATAATTTTGGAAGTGTTAAAAGTGTTACTAGTAAGCTTATACGGTTTAATTTGATTTGATCAAGTTATTTCAAAAGTATATATTTGTAAATTAGCATACTTGGGATATTGGACATGATATAATGTGATTTAAGTGTCATATTACAAGGCCCATATGTGCATATGATTTTAGAAATGCAAACTAGATAATCTTTAAGAATCGGATGCGAATCGGTTTGGAGATCGAATGAACGGACATAGGATTACCTATGGAAATGAATGGTGATTAAGATAGGTTGCAACCAAATAAAAATAGGTGAGACACACAAGATTAGGGCTGCAAGATAAGGGAGAAAATCAGATTTTGCCATTTACTTGCCACCTCATGCTTTCTTATTAAGCTTAAGCTAACATCTCAAGCTAACACCTCAAACCCTTCACCCTTAAGCAACGACCAGACCCTCATTTCAGCCATTTTCATCTTCCAAACACACACCTTAAGGTCTCCAAGTGATCCAAATTGATTCCAAGTTGAAATAAAAGCAAGAAAAGCAAAGGAGAAGTGATTACCATCAAGTTAACCTCAAAATCTGCATAGGTAACACTTATCTACGGTTTTGCCTTTAGTTTTCAGATTATTATGAATGGTTTTATTGTTTATTAAGCTTTCAATATCTCTTATAAAAGTTTTAGGAAGTTTTTAGTTAGACTTTGGTGCACAAAGAAAGGGTTTTTGATGACAAACACTTAATAGGAAATACTTGTGGCAGAAACTGTCATCTTACTGTTTTCTTGTGTTTTAGGCTTCAAAAGTGTATGGTATGTTGAATAAAACCTATAATTATTACCATTTACATGACTATATATGAGTTAAGAGTATTGGAATGAAGTTTTATCAGTTGGAAATTGAAATAGAGAATGATATTGGAGAAACACTCAAACTGCCAAAATAGCAAAATCTGTTTTGGTGTGCTGTGAAGAAAACTGAATTAAGGGAGCTAAATCCATTATTTTTGGTAATAATATGACCTGGTTGTCTCCTTATATATGTTATCTAAGTATGGTGAAAATTTGGAGTGATTGAATATACTTAATGGTGCCAAAACCATTAATGTCATGAAGTGTGCAAAACTGTCACGGTAGGAAACAATCTGTTTCAGTATGTCGTGAAGAGAGCTGAACTTGGAAAGCTATATCCGTGATTTTTAGCAATTATATGATATGGTTACATTTATATACATGTTATCTAAGTGTGGTAAAAATTTGGGAGTGATTGGATATGTTAGGGATGTTAAAATTATCATGCAACTAAACTTGACAGCAAGAAAATATGAAAATGTGAATCTGCCACATTTGATCACTTAGCATGTTTCAACCTAGACATGTTGCTATTGAGTGTTAAAAATTAGGTACATGCTATTAGAGTTATAATACTTCAATTACATGATGTTTTCATGTATTTAAGATGAGAATTGAGGTATTTGAGGGGCTATATTGGGTTCTAGTTTGTGAAAGCTTGATTGTTAGCTTATAGCTTGGTGTTAAGGTCTAGTATGAGATTTTGTGCTTTCAACTTGCCAAATTGGGAATGGTGCTTGATGTTGGGTAATATTACAGGCTATTTTACATCTAAGGTTGGAGAGGAATACTAAACAAATTTAGACTAAGCCACCAACCAAGTGAAAGGTAAGTAAAGATTCATGTGCAACTACAATGCATAGACATAGTAAATGTATGATTTATATGTAATACCATTGATCATATGTGCGTAGTAGAGGGCATGCATTACTGTCATTCATGTCCATTGAGCATACATACATGGGCATTGGCACGTGCATACATCATATACAAGCATTGTGATAAATCGTGCATTGCACGGCATGATTCTGAGAAAGGAAAATGTTTTACTGACCACTACTAGTGCACCGAAGCATGCATGGATTTGCATGGTTTTATGCATGGATTTGCAGGTTCGCGTGCATGGATTTGCATGCGTATGAGTGTGCATGGATTTGCATGCTTTTATGATTATTGGCCATTGGATTATGGCGATGTGCAGAGCTCTTTTCCGGTGTATGGGATAGTAGCGTTGGTCAGGGGCCCAAGAAAGAAATGATTTTGAGAGAAATATTTGATGCATAAAATTGCATTGTGGGCATAGCATTTTGAGATGCATGACTTGATATTGTGATTATTCTTTGACATGCATAATCTTTACTTGCTGAGCGTTAGCTCATATAGTTTATGCATTGTAGGTGAGTCTGGTGATACTTGATACCATGGACTTACTGGGCAAGCTGTTGGGGTTCCTACAGGTTCTGAGGATCAGTGTACATGGATGACGACCTGTTGGGTTGATTGTTAACTTATTTGATTTTATAGTCTATTGTATTACGTTTTGGGATTTGTACAATGTGTTACTTTTATAATTTTTCTGTACACGGGTATATAAATATTATGATTGTTATGGGTCATCTGCAGGTATATATATTAGTCTGTGAGTGGAAAAATATTTATTATTTATTAATATGTTGCAGAAAAAATAAAAATAATGCATGCACACAGGCTCTATCATGTTAAATTATACTATATATATAGTTCTGTAGTAATGGGGGTGTTACAGAGTGGTATCAGAGCCCAGTTTGTGGTTCTGTAGACTGTCCATGTACATGACCTTTGAAACTGGTGGAGCACAACCATGCCAGTAAGTTTTATTTGTTGTATAATTCATTTTGTATTTCATGAATAATATTGGCCATGTGTTTTAAGATTTGTATAAAATAATGTTGAGGCAGACTCATCAGTAGTAACAGGTACAAATTTTATGGTTGGTATTCTATCTTTAGAGCTACATATTCTCTATTATCTACTACGTATGTAATAAGACTGGATAGGGTACTTGATATATATATATATGAGGTTAATTATAATGTTTTAATTCCTTCTGGAGGTTCAAGATCAACTAAATAGATTTTAAGAGTTGTAGGTTAATTTTGTTATATTGGCTAGGATTATGATATAACCTAATGTGTTGATTGATTTATTGAGAATTATGCATGGTGGATTATTTCAGGATTATTAAGACTTTTAAATTCTAAGTGATGAAAATTTAGAAATTTTATGGAGGCCATAGCAGGAAAATGTTTACTATTTGTAGAAAATAAAGAAGATTATCAAATTATAATTTTATACCGTGTAAGAGAGTTGTAAGAAAGAGTTATTATCGATCTTTAGGTTGTGTTAGAATTTTTAGAAATGACCAAGTTTACTAAAAATTCATTTGTGTGATCTTAGATCTCTTGATACATGTTGAAAAGAAGTTTCTAGGCATGTTATTGACTAACCAATTGATTTTATCCTGGATATAGTTGTAAGAACAAATTCAATCTCTCTTTTAGTTTATCATATACACCTATTGGAATTCGATGAACCTTAAGTGATATTGTTATAATGTTGGGCAAGGCATTAAGGTTTAGTAATTCTCCTAAACAAGCTCCACTTCATATTCACCTACAAGAAAGATGAATCTTGAGGTTATGTATTTTTTTTTATTGCAACTGAATTGAGTAATAATTTGTAATAAGTACAGATTTTCATATTAAGGTTTATTTGATAAATTAAGATGAGCTACTGTGATTTTGAGGAATGATTTTAAGTTTGAATTAATTATGAATTTCTTGTTGTGCCACTGGGTTGACTAATGCCCTAATTATTTTGATATACATGATGAATAATGGGTTTGATGATTCTATATGGGTATGTTTGGGGTGATATTCATTGATGATATTTTATTGTATAATGAGGAGAAATATGATTGACCTTTCAATATGATCTTGCAAACTTTAAGAAAGTAGAAATTATTTGTTCGATTTAGTAAATGCGAGCTTTCGGTTATGTAATACAATATTTATTTTGGTACTAGTAATTTTCTTAAGAAAGTGTCCTTGTAACTATTCAAAACTTTGAGGTTGTATTGAAATAGAGAAGACCAATAAATGTGATAGAAATAAGAAATTTATAATTACTTAAAGAGAATTGAATTGAGCTTCAGTAGTGACTCCAACTTTAGATATAAGTTATTTATTGTGTATAGTGGTTTATCTCATTGTGTTTTGGTATATGTTTGATATAATATAGAAAAATTACTCGATACTCTTTGAGTTAATTAGATTATTTATGTAATACTACATGTTACATTACAAAATCGAAGTACTTGAAATATCTATATACTTAAAAGGAGTTTAACCTGAAGAAAGGATATATATTATTAGTAACTGAATATATTGTATGATCCATATAACAACAGATGTCATTGGAATGAAATATCTCAATAGACTAATATTCAAAGAAATTTTACATCATAAACTATTATGGGAGTTGAAGGTTGTATAGAGGATGAATTAGAGTAAGTGGTGAATTATCTATTTATTAATATTTTTGTAAGACTAATTTTGTTTGATCCAATTCCAAATGCTCAAAATAAGGTCGATGAAAGGTTAGGATTAAGATGAAAGGTAGAAAAGTCACTTAATAAGAGAGAGGTGCGAAAATGAGGGATACGAAATTACAAGACTAAGTTTTAGGTAATGATCATGTACCTTTTTATTTGTTTTATTTAGTGGTATGAATGATGTTTGTGATCTCAAGAAAATGTACAGATATCGGATACTAGACGAGCTATTATGGAATATATCGTTAATATTTGGTTTCCACAAAAAAAGGAATATATGTAAAAGTTCATATGTTGGAATGACTTAGTTCTGCTTTTATTTTCAGGTGGAAATGGGAAGGCATTCAGAAATTTTGTACATGATAATGGAATTGGGTTATTGTTCATAGGTTATCTGAATATGCTCATTCTTTCTCAATTTACCTTAGGTATTCCATGAAAATCTATGGAAAGACAAATGTATAGGAAGCAGTTAGACTTTATGGTTTATTAGTTCTGATGTAGATTTAAGGTCTTTGTCTACTTCCTAGAAGATCTTACTTCAGGTATTGGTAACAAAATTATATTTTAGTATTGTGATCATCCATGCATCAATGGGCAACCAGGACAAACAAATTAGGCTTTCCAAGATATGCTTAGAGATTGTGCATTAGATTATTGATGTTAATTGAGAAAATTGTTTCTTGGGAGGAATTTCTTATCACAACAGTGATAAGGCTACTTGGGATAGTTCTCTAAAAGGCATTGTATGATAGAAAATTTAGGTCATCATTTTATTGAAATGAAATTGGTGTTCTTTTAGGTTGAATATGGTTTGGGAAATGATAGAAGTGGTAGAACAAATTGCTAATGTGTGGAAACACGTTAGAGGTGACCCTAGAGTTATGCAGATTAAAGAGGAATATCGTTGCAATTTATGATAGGGGATCAATTTTTTTGAAGGTGTCTCCAATGAAATGGATTATGCGGCTTGGAAAAAAAAATTGGGATGTTACATACAAACTTGATCCTAGGTACATTGATTTATTTTGCATTACTGAGATAATTGAGAAAATTATCTGTAAACTCGACCTTTTTGCATCAATGTCTTGAGTTCACAATGTGTTTCATGTGTTCATTTTAAGGAAGTATATCATGAATCTATATCATCTATTGAAAAGGGACCAATAGAACTAAATTGAGGTCGGAGATATGAATAAAGACCTATAGAGATTCTAGTAAGGGATGTAAAGTAACTTCAAAATGAGAATATCTCATTAGTTAAAGTACAGAGTAAAAGTCAATCAACAGAAGAAGCTATTTGGGAAATGGAGGATGAAATGAGAACTAAGAATCCTGAACTTTTTCGGTAAGTGAAATTTCGGGGCGAAATTTTTATAAGGAGGGGAGAATGTGATACCCGAGCCTCTTACTACTCACATGGCCAAATATGATTCATGCATTACGTGTTAATTTTATATGCTATTTGCATTTCTATTGACATTGCATAATTTATTTCATTTTATACGACATTCTTGAATATTAAACTTAATTCTGAAGCTCTTGCACGGTATTAGTTATTGAATTTCCTAATCTAAGTAGTTGATTTTATATTGAAATAAGAAGAAAATGAGGTGGATCAATATTAGATATAGATGGAATATATAGGTTATAATTTTGGAAGTGTTAAAAGTGTTACTAGTAAGCTTATACGGTTTAATTTGATTTGATCAAGTTACTTCAAAAGTATATATTTGTAAATTAGCATACTTGGGATATTGGACATGATATAATGTGATTTAAGTGTCATATTACAAGGCCCATATGTGCATATGATTTTAGAAATGCAAACTAGATAATTCTTTAAGAATCGGATGCGAATCGGTTTGGAGATCGAATGAACGGACATAGGAATTACCTATGGAAATGAATGGTGATTAAGATAGGTTGCAACCAAATAAAAATAGGTGAGACACACAAGATTAGGGCTGCAAGATAAGGGAGAAAATCAGATTTTGCCATTTACTTGCCACCTCATGCTTTCTTATTAAGCTTAAGCTAACATCTCAAGCTAACACCTCAAACCCTTCACCCTTAAGCAACGACCAGACCCTCATTTCAGCCATTTTCATCTTCCAAACACACACCTTAAGGTCTCCAAGTGATCCAAATTGATTCCAAGTTGAAATAAAAGCAAGAAAAGCAAAGGAGAAGTGATTACCATCAAGTTAACCTCAAAATCTGCATAGGTAACACTTATCTACGGTTTTGCCTTTAGTTTTCAGATTATTATGAATGGTTTTATTGTTTATTAAGCTTTCAATATCTCTTATAAAAGTGTTAGGAAGTTTTTAGTTAGACTTTGGTGCACAAAGAAAGGGTTTTTGATGACAAACACTTAATAGGAAATACTTGTGGCAGAAACTGTCATCTTACTGTTTTCTTGTGTTTTAGGCTTCAAAAGTGTATGGTATGTTGAATAAAACCTATAATTATTACCATTTACATGACTATATATGAGTTAAGAGTATTGGAATGAAGTTTTATCAGTTGGAAATTGAAATAGAGAATGATATTGGAGAAACACTCAAACTGCCAAAATAGCAAAATCTGTTTTGGTGTGCTGTGAAGGAAACTGAATTAAGGGAGCTAAATCCATTATTTTTGGTAATAATATGACCTGGTTGTCTCCTTATATATGTTATCTAAGTATGGTGAAAATATTTGAGTGATTGAATATACTTAATGGTGCCAAAACCATTAATGTCATGAAGTGTGCAAAACTGTCACGGTAGGAAACAATCTGTTTCAGTATGTCGTGAAGAGAGCTGAACTTGGAAAGCTATATCCGTGATTTTTAGCAATTATATGATATGGTTACATTTATATACATGTTATCTAAGTGTGGTAAAAATTTGGGAGTGATTGGATATGTTTAGGGATGTTAAAATTATCATGCAACTAAACTTGACAGCAAGAAAATATGAAAATGTGAATCTGCCACATTTGATCACTTAGCATGTTTCAACCTAGACATGTTGCTATTGAGTGTTAAAAATTAGGTACATGCTATTAGAGTTATAATACTTCAATTACATGATGTTTTCATGTATTTAAGATGAGGAATTGAGGTATTTGAGGGGCTATATTGGGTTCTAGTTTGTGAAAGCTTGATTGTTAGCTTATAGCTTGGTGTTTAAGGTCTAGTATGAGATTTTGTGCTTTCAACTTGCCAAATTGGGAATGGTGCTTGATGTTGGGTAATATTACAGGCTATTTTACATCTAAGGTTGGAGAGGAATACTAAACAAATTTAGACTAAGCCACCAACCAAGTGAAAGGTAAGTAAAGATTCATGTGCAACTACAATGCATAGACATAGTAAATGTATGATTTATATGTAATACCATTGATCATATGTGCGTAGTAGAGGCATGCATTACTGTCATTCATGTCCATTGAGCATACATACATGGGCATTGGCACGTGCATACATCATATACAAGCATTGTGATAAATCGTGCATTGCACGGCATGATTCTGAGAAAGGAAAATGTTTTACTGACCACTACTAGTGCACCGAAGCATGCATGGATTTGCATGGTTTTATGCATGGATTTGCAGGTTCGCGTGCATGGATTTGCATGCGTATGAGTGTGCATGGATTTGCATGCTTTTATGATTATTGGCCATTGGATTATGGCGATGTGCAGAGCTCTTTTCCGGTGTATGGGATAGTAGCGTTGGTCAGGGGCCCAAGAAAGAAATGATTTTGAGAGAAATATTTGATGCATAAAATTGCATTGTGGGCATAGCATTTTGAGATGCATGACTTGATATTGTGGATTATTCTTTGACATGCATAATCTTTACTTGCTGAGCGTTAGCTCATATAGTTTATGCATTGTAGGTGAGTCTGGTGATACTTGATACCATGGACTTACTGGGCAAGCTGTTGGGGTTCCTACAGGTTCTGAGGATCAGTGTACATGGATGACGACCTGTTGGGTTGATTGTTAACTTATTTGATTTTGTAGTCTATTGTATTACGTTTTGGGATTTGTACAATGTGTTACTTTTATAATTTTTCTGTACACGGGTATATAAATATTATGATTGTTATGGGTCATCTGCAGGTATATATATTAGTCTGTGAGTGGAAAAATATTTATTATTTATTAATATGTTGCAGAAAAAAAAATAAAAATGCATGCACACAGGCTCTATCATGTTAAATTATACTATATATATAGTTCTGTAGTAATGGGGGTGTTACATTTCCTCTCTTTGAAAGGTCAAAGAATCATTTTCATCCATATTTTCTTGTGGAAGCACCTCAAAAATGACCAGCCCTTATTCTCCCTAAGTTTCTTCCCAAATTATACACTCTCATACTCACAAAAATTGAATTCAATCCATAAGAATTCATAGAAACAAAACTAGAACAAGTTCCACCCTTTTTAAGCTTGAAAATCGTTGATTTTTGAAGCTTAATTCCAACTTAATCAAGGTATATTCTTTTTCAATGTTTCTTATGATGAATTTGTAGTATCTTGGATGGTTACATATTTTAGTATGTTTTTGTATGATTGAAAACTTAAGTAAGTTACACTTGAAGCCAAAACCAAGTTAATTAAGATAGTTTTTAGTAAAATTGATAGTCTTGTGAAATTGTTTAATTTACTTATTTCTATTGATTTTGTAATGTTTATATTGTGTTTGAAGGTGCCTAAAAATGATTGTGAATAATAGCAGTTAGTTTGCTTAATTGAAGGTTAGAATTAATTTAAGTTAGAATCAAGCTTACGTCATTTTAATTCGGATTGTGTTCATATTTTAGGGGCTACCCTAATAATTATGTTTGAATTATTAGTTATTTAATGGTTACCCTAATGTTTAATGTCTTGAATTAGTAGTAAAATATGGAGTATGAATTGTTTTTAAGGTTATGTAATTGATATGGAATTATTTACAAAAGATTGAAAAGTGTATATGTTCCTTTAACTAGAATAGACTAAATAATTTATAAAAAAGATATTAAATGGTACATGATTTGACTATGTTAGGCCTTTAACACATTCTATCTTCCAAAGAGATTGGTCTTTTCACTTGCCACAAAGTGGACTTGAGGTAAGTTGAAGTTTTCATTTGTTGTATCACAAGAATCATATAATGTTATTCATGTTTTAATGTGAATGTTATTATTTTTCAAATGATGTAATGTTTGATGCATTTAGAGTTCATGAAGCATAACACTATTAAGAATATAATGAGGTTTTTGAAAAGAAAGTATGGTACTTGATTGATGGTCGGGTAGACAAGGGACGCGGGAGAGACCGGTGGACCCAACAAATGGTGGCAAATACTTGAGGTTGAAAAACCGGTATAGAAAAGTCATAATGAATGAGATAGAATACGGTTAATACCTGAGGTTGAAAGACCAAGTATGGAAACTCCGTATTAGTACTCTTATAGGCCGATCATTATGAACAGGTTCCGAAAACCACGGTCTATCGCTATTAGTTAGGTACCACACTTCAAGGGCCATAAAAGATGATTTATGAATGAAAGTTATTA
Organism: Paulownia fortunei; assembly: GCA_019321725.1. Taxonomy (NCBI): domain Eukaryota; kingdom Viridiplantae; phylum Streptophyta; class Magnoliopsida; order Lamiales; family Paulowniaceae; genus Paulownia; species Paulownia fortunei. The sequence goes on along the minus strand of CM033107.1, from coordinate 15,606,358 downwards.
AATTGAATATTGCATTTAATCATTTATGTGATTTGTATGTACGCTATTTGTTATTGCATCAGTTTCACCTTACTGAGCCTTTAGCTCATTAGATTCATGTGATGCAGGTGTAAATGTACAGGTTTAGAGGTTGACTGAGTCTCCATAGCAGCCGCACAGAGATTTGTTTAGATTTGTTCATATGCCATGGTTTGAGCTATTTTGTTTTAAATAAGTTACTCTGTTATGGTTTTGTAAACATATGTACTCAGTTTGGAATATGTATATGGTGTGTTTAAAACAAAATAAAACAACAAATGAATTCAAGTTCTTTCTCTTATAGCCAAAAAAGGGATTTTTATTAAAAGCATAACTCTAGTATTGATGAAAAGTTAACATTTCTTGACTTAACTGTATTAGCTTGTTTATGTTCTGCAGTTAGGTTAAGGGGTGTTACAGAGAGTTAAATTCATTTTACGTTTTCGACCACTATCCCTATTAGACCAATCTACACGGGCCAAGGATGGATTAGGTTTTAACACATATGCTAGAAGTTGATCAATCAGTTGGTCAGGTGTTAGAGCAGAAATGAGGATTCGTCTTGCAAACTGTGAAATAAAATCTTATTTCACAGCATGATCTGCAAAAGATAAACCATTAACATTAAGAATACCTATATGTTTCTGGTGAATGTTGAGTTATGCCTAAGAGATTACTTGGAATAATTCCTCCAGTGTACCAAAACCTCTAGGTAGAGTGATGAATGCATTCGCATTATTTAACATCTTACGCATTCTGTCCTAAATATGTGACACTTTTAGTTCATTTTCGAGGGTCATACCTATGATATTCTGTATTGTTAAAGTTTTTGGGATAACTCTTAAAACTTTGACTCCTCCTACATGAGCAGAAGTAGCAACACTCCCCATTAACCCCAGATTGTCTTCCCCATACACTAAATGAATTTTTATTTCTACAAATGTTCTATCAAGGTTATGGGCTGCCTCTATAAACTCGCCATTTTTTCCTGGATTGGATCCATAAAAGACACAAATACAGTTGAACTTGCAAGTGGAAGAGACTTCCATTTTCTTTCTTTTTGAAAGTTAGTTATACAAAAATATAGTGAGTACGGTGCTATTTAGTGAGGTGTGAACAAGGACTGCATTTATTACACGTATTTTTCTTTTGTTAGAAAGGTTGAAAATAAGGACACACAAAATTTAAAAATTATCAACTGACACGTGAATGTACATTTAGTTGTGATTGTAGCTCATATCTTCCTTTGGTTTTACGTCCAGTAACGGCTTAAACGCCCTCTATGGTTGAGAATATGCTTCCCATCTAATTTTCTTATAAACTGGTAAATAAGGTCTTTTAATGTCAAATTTCCAAGACTACAATGCTCATATTCATCCAAAAAGTGATTCTATAAAGCATGAATTTCACAATACATTAATCCACATGAATGTGTGTGATACCCGAGCCTCTCACTACTCACATGGCCAAATATAATTCATGTATTACATGTTAATTGCGTGCTATTTTCATTTGTATTGACATTGTACAATTTATTTTATTTTATACAATATTCTTAATTATTAAACTTAATTTTAAAGCTCTCACACGGTATTGATTATCGAATCCCCTAACCTAAATGGTAAATTATACATTGGGATAAGAAGAAAATTAGGTATCATTATAATGAATGTTACTAGGTTACACGTTATAATTTTAGAAGTGTCAATGGTGTCACTAGTAAGTTTATACGGTTTAATTTGATTTGATCAAGTTACTTCAAAAGTATATATTTGTAAATTACATATTGGGACATTAGACCTGATATTACATGATTTAAATATCATATTACAAGGTTCATATGTGTATGTGATTATAGAAATGCAAATTAGACGGTTATGCAAGAATCGGTGGTATATCGGGTGAAAAATCGAATGAACGGTTAGGAAATTAGCATAGAAATTACCTATGGAATTGAATGGTAATTAAGATAGGTTGCAACCAAGTATAAATACATTGAAATACACTTGATTAGGGCTGCATAAATTGAGTAAAAATCAGTTTTAACCACAACTTGCCACCTCATGCTTTCTAATTAAACTTAAGCAAGCATCTCAAGCTAACACTTCAAACCCTTCACACTTAAGCCATGACCAGCCCTCATTTTCAGCCATTTTCAGCTTCTAAATACACACCTTGAGGTCTCCAAGTAATTCAAAGTAATCCCAAGTTGAAATAAAATCAAGAAAAACAAAGGAAAAGTGATAACAATCAACTTGAACCAAAAAATCTGCATATGTGAGAATTTCTTGCGGTTTTGGCTATGGTTTTCAGATTTTTGAAGGGTTTATGATTTATTGAGATTTAAATATTGTTTATAAAGATGTTATGATGTTATTTGTTGGGTCATGGTGCACAAAAGAAGGATTTTTTATTGCAAATACGTAGTAGAAATTACTCTTGCAGAAATTATAACCTTGCTGTTTTGTTGTCTTTAAGGCTTCAAAAATGCATGAAATTATGAATAAAATTTATAATTATTAGCATAAATGTGTTTATATATGAGTTCATATTATGGAATGAATTTTCATAGGTTAGAAATTGGAATAGGGCATGATATTGAAGAGGTACTCAAAACTATCACAATTGAATTATAGATTTTGTGTCGTGTGAAGGGGACTTGTTTTGTAGCATTATATCTATTATTTGTGGCAAGGATATGACCTGATTGCCTCTATGTACATTTTATTTAACTGTGATAAAAGTTTGGGAGTGATTGAATGTGTTTAAGGGTGTCAAAATGGTCAATGTCGTGAAGTGCTCAAAACTGTCAAGATTAAAAATCCTATTTTAGTGAGCTGTGATGGGGGCTGATTTGGCTTAGGTAAATAAAATATTTTTGGTCCTTTTATGGCATGGTTAACTTTATCTATATGTTAGCTAAGTGTGGTAAAAATTTGGGAGCAATTGGATATGTTTAAAGGTATCAAAATTATTACGCAACTCAATTGGACAGCAAGAAAATAAATAAATGAGAATCTGCCCCATTTTATATCTTGACATGTTTCAACCTATACAAGTTGCTATTAAGTTCTAATATTTAGGGATTTGTTATTAGAATTATAGTACTTCAATTACATGATATTGGGATGCATTTTAGATGAGAAATTAGGATAGTTAGAGGACTAGTTTATATTTTAGTTGGTAACTTGCAAAATTTGAGTATTACCTAGCTAACCTTGAAACTTAATGTCTTAGTAGGATATTAGGATATTGAATTTGTCAAATTAGGAATGGTGTTTGATGTTAGATATATTCACAGATTTGTGTGGCACCTAAGGTTGGGAAGGGGTACCTAAAATACCTATAGTAAGCCACAACAAGATCAAAAGTAAGTAAAGATTCATTTGCAACTACAATGCATAGACATAGTAAATGTGTGATTTATATGTAATATCATAGATCATATGTGCATGGCAGAGGGCATGTATTACTGTCATTCATGTCCATTAAGCATACATACATGGGCATTGGCACGTGCATGCATTATATACAAGCATTGTGATAAATCTTGCACTACACGGCATGATTTTGAGAAAGAAAAATATTTTGCTGACCACTACTAGTGTACTGAAGCATGCATAGATTTGCATAGTTGTATGCATGGATTTGTAGGTTTGTGTGCATGGATTTGAATGCTTATATCATTATGTGCTATTGAATTATGGCAGTGTATAGAGCTCTTTTTTAGTGCATGGGATAGTAGCATTGGTCAGGGGCCCAAGAAAGAAATGATTTTCAGAGAAATGTTTTGATGCATGAAATTACATTATGGGTATAGCATTTTGAGATGCATGACTTGATATTATGGACAATTCTTTGACATGCATAATCTTTACTTGTTGAACGTTAGCTCATATAGTTTATGCATTATAGGTGAGCACGGCGATGCTTGAAGCATCTTTTGTTGGCTGGGCGATTGTTGGAGCTCATGTAGGTGTCTGAGGGAGTGTTTACATGGATGACAATCTATTGGGCTATTTTGTTGGCTTGTTAAATTCTTAGTTTGTTATATTATATTTTGAGACTGGTACTGTATTTCACTTTTAAAACTTTATTATAAACAAGTATGTAAATATTGTGGTCGTTATGGGTGTTGTGTTTTTATATAAATATTGATCATGTTATGTGAGGAAGTATTTTAAATAGGGTTGTGCATGTAAAAAGTGATTTATCCTTTCTTAAAGTATTATAAAAAAATAAAAATATCGCACGTACACACAGGTTCTATCATGTCAAATTATACTTTATATATAGTTGTTGAGTAATGGGTGTTACAATGAATCTCAAGAGTTAATATAATGTCATCTAAAGACTTCTTACCCAGTCCATCCATAATGAATTAAATTTTATCTTCTCGATTTTTAGAAACCATTTCTAACAAATGAGACTTTGTGCTGTAAGTCCATCGAGCACATTTGTGACAAACTTGCATTTTTTTCACCCTTTATTTTTTTGAATATGTGCTTTCATCTAGTAATAAAGTTTGAAGACCCGTATGAAATCTCACCTACTACTTTTACCTTTGTTTCATTATCCATTGTATGTCCCCTGGAATGCCCTTGTACATAAGCATCCTTAATCTTTCAATCTTCATTTTATAAATTTTTAAAATTGCATTTTTAGGAAGAAAAGGAAATCACTTCTTGAGAGTTAAAAGAATGTCATCCATTTTAAAAAGAACAAAAATAACTAACAAATGGAGAGAAAAATTTTAGTTGTTTGGGAAACTGATAAGTCTGACTTTAATAGCCACAGAGTATCATTATCCGCTACTTAATTGGGAAAAGAAAAAAAACTAAAAGAAAGAAAGGCTACAAAATAAATAAAGTTAGAGAAAATAAAGTATATATACACATAGTAATCATAACAAGGGTTAGAAAGAAAAATAATTTTTTCTTGTAAAAATTGATTCTCTAGAAATGATTTGAGTCTTTGTGCATTTACTTTGAATACAATACAATTTCTAGGATTCTCAAAGTCAATCACCCCATAAGGATAAACCTCTTTTACAATAAAAATGACCACTACACCTTGATCTCAATTTTCCAAGAAACAAATGTAATCGAGAATTATCAAGCAAAACCTTTTAACCAATCTCAAATATTTTTCTTGAAATTTTATTATCATGAAAAGCTTTGATTCTTGTTGTATGAATTTTAGAATTCTTATATGCATCATTTATCAATTCTTGAAGTTCATTGATTTTCAATTTGCGTAATTTTGAAGCTTCATCAAGGTTGAAGTTAAACATTTTGATTGTCCAGTAAGCTTTTATGTTCAAGTTCAATAGGTAAATGACAAGTTTTTTCATAAACTATCCTATAAGGAGATATGCCTAATGATGTTTTGAAAGCAGTTCTATATGCCCAAAGTATATCGGTAAGTCTAAGAGACCAATCTTTATGATTTGGGTTAACTGTCTTTTCCAAAATTTATTTTATCTGACTGTTTGCAAGTTCAACTTGTCCATTTGTCTGAGGGTGATAAGGGGTTACAACTTTATGTATGATTCCATATTTTCTTATTAAAGTTCCAAAATATTTGTTACAAAAACATTTTCCCCCATAATTGATAGTGGATCGAGGAATTCTAAATCGACTTAAAATATTTTCCTTCAAAAAATTTATTACTATTTTGTGATCATTGTTTCGACATGGAATTGCCTTGATCTATTTTGAGACATAATATATGGCGACCAATATATAAATAAAATCAAATGATAATGGAAATGGTCCCATAGAATCAATACCCCAACAGTCAAAGATTTCAATCACTAGGATAGGGTGTAGGGGCATCATGTTTCGCTTTGAAATAGATCCTAACTTTTGGGGTTGTAACTTTCTTCTTAAATTTCTTCTTTCATTTTACTTAGTTTTGAGGAATTTCTAAAAATCATGATGTTGAGAAACACTTGATGCTTGTTTATTTTTAATTTGAGCTATGTTTATTTTGTCAATGCTTGGAAGCCAACTATGAATTCATGAATTGATATCATGTTCGTGATGTTGATTATGTCTTTATTTGTGATGAGCATGTACTATATTTTTTATGCTTGTTGAAATTTTGCCAATTTTGAGATGATAATTGTTGTTCTGATTAAGACCGGAAGGTAGTGTTGCAACAAGTGCATGTGTAGTTTATGCAGTGGACTAGGTTATTATAGGGATATAGGATTTAGCACATGCAGTAGTCATAGACATAATTATCACAAAGCTCAATGCATTAATAGTTTTGGCACCCTTACGTATATTCAATCTCTCCCAACTTTTTACCACACTTATATAACATATACACAGAGACAACCAGGTTATATTCTTGCCAAAACTAATGGATTTAGCACCTCTAATTCAGTCTCCTTCACAGCACACCAAAACAGATTTTGCTACTTTGGCAGTTTGAGTGTTTCTCCAATATCATTCTCTATTTCAATTTCTAACCGATCAAAATTCATTCCAATACTCTTAACTCATATATAAACATGTATATGATGATAATTACAGGTTTTATTCAGCCTACCATACACTTTTGAAGCCTAAATACAACAATACAGCAAGGTGATAATTTCTAGCACAAGTGTTTTCTATCAAATATTTCCAACCACAAACCCTTTCTATATGCATCAAAGCCTATCAATAACATCCTAACATATTTATAAATAATATTCAAATCTTAATAAGCCAATAAACCTCAAAATAAATATGAAAGTCATGCCAAACCCGTAGGTTAAGCTCACCTTGCACAGTTTTCTATTTGAACTTGGTTATTTCTCCTTCCCTTTGCTTGTTTTGCCTCCTTTTTCGGTTGGAATCACTTAGGACCTATTTAGAGATCTTTTTCCATGTATTTAGAAGCTGAAATGGTTCAGAAGAAGGTTCAAGTCGCAGTTGTTAGCCTAAAAGTGAAGAATAGGTTGAGGTGCTAGCTTGATAAGTCTAAGCATGAGGAGGCATAAGCTTGAGGTGGCATGTAATGGTATAATCTAATTTTCTCCCTTATCTTGCAGCCCTAATCTTGTGTGTCTCACATATTCTTATTTGGTTGCAACCTATCTTCATCACCATTCATTCCCATAGCTAATTCCTATGTCCGTTCATTAGGTTCTTCACTCGAAAAATCATCGGTTCTTGCCCAATTGATAAGTTTGTGCACCGATAGTGTTGCAAGCCTATGAACCTAGTTATATAATATTTAAATTATAGTATTATATGTCTAGTTGTCCAAGTGTATGATTTAAATATACATATAATACTAAAATTCATGATCGAACCGACTCCCTTTTTATAAACTTTTCGGTGACACCTTTCGAACTCCTAAAGTTACCATGTGTAACCTAGAACTATTTACTATATTAATACCTAAATTTCTTCTTATCTCAATACAAAATCAACCACTTAGGTTAGGGGATTCGATAATCAATATCGTGCAAGAGTTTCAAAATTAAGTTTAATGGTTAACAACGCCGTATAAAATAAAATAAATTATATGATGTCATACCAATGCAAATAGCACATAATTAACATGTAATGTATGAATCATATCTAGCCATGTGAGTAGTAAGAGGCTCGGGTATCACACACGACAACCCTTCTCTTTCACTTATACTAAAACTTGATAATGTACACTTGCAGTATAATTATGTTGCAAATGAAAAGTGCACACCAATTATAATGTGTATCAATCCAAATAAAAACTTCAATGGCCATAAATTTTGAAAAGTGATATTTTGGATTTGTGTTGATTATACCCCTTTTCCCTTCTTTTAAAAACTGTTAATTGAGTAAAGAAATCCATAATTAGTGGATTTCAAATAATGTATTGCATCTGTATGCCCTTATTTCCTTGAAAACATGCACGTTTTATTATTTCTGCAAGAAATTTTTAAGAAAATAATTTGAAAATAATTTTCTTTTAAAAAAATAAATGCGTGAAATGATTTTAGACTTATCCATTAGTAGACTTAGACCGTAAAAACATTTTAATGAATATATCTCTGATTTTTTAATAACTAACTTAGTAATAAAATTCTCCCCCATAAGTTATACGTATCCACTTAATCATATGTTCAATTTAAATCATATGTCTTCCCCCTCAATAGCATGCCTCAGACAGGATTAAACACTTAAATCAAGCATGCCTAATTCAGGCATAAGAACACAAACTTGGAGTCAAAAAGGGGTTTTCTAAAAATATAAGGCAACTTATTCTTAGTGTTGTATCGTCAATAGATATGTTCTTCTTTTCCATCTAGTCTCTAATAAGATGATGTCTAATATCATTGTGCTTTGTCCTTTAATGTAAAACTAGGTTGTGTGTGATTGTTATAGTACTTATAGTATCATAGTAGATTGGTGTCATCTCTATGATCATTCCATAGTCTCTTAACTATTGATTTATCCGAAGTATTTTAGCACAACAACTTCATGTTACAATATACTCAACTTCTATTGTATATATGGCTACAGAAGTTTGTTTCTTGCTAAACCATAACATTAGTTGCCTGCCTAGTATTTGACATGTTTCGCTAGTGCATAATTAACATATGAGTATCCAATAAGGTTAAATGCAAAATCCTTAGGATACTAAAGTCTCACATTAAGTGTTCCTTTTTGGTACTTTAGAATTCTCTTTGTAGTGTTAAAATACGATTTTGTGGTATGAGATTGAAAATTAGCACATATACTAATAGAAAATAATATATCAAGTCTACTAGAAGTTAAGTAAAGTAGAGATAGAATCAAACCTCTATACATGGTAACATCTACAGGTTTACCAATTTCATCTTTGTCAAGCTTGGTGGATATTCCCATAAGGCTTATTATTGAAGTGTAATTTTCTTCACCGAACTTTCTTGGTATATCCCCTGTATACTTGGCTTGATTAATGAAGGTACCTTCCCTTATCTACTTGATTTTCATTCCAAGGAAGAAATTTAGCTCCCCCATCATGCTCATTTCAAGTTTTGTCTGCATAAGCTTTGAAAATTTCTTTCACAACTTCATATTAGTATACCCAACCATAATATCTATCAATGTGAACAAGTGAAATATTTTATTCCTACTATAATTTGAGTAAAGTTGTGTCTACTTTACCTTTGGCGAAACTTTTAGTAAGAAAAATTAAGATAGTGTTTCATACGAGGTTCACAGTGCTTGCTTTAATCTATAGAGCACTTTGTCTAGTCTATAGAGGTACTCCATTAGATAGTTGATGAAAAATCTAGGAGGTTGCTCTAAGTACACTTCTTCTTGTAGTTTTCCATTTAGGAATGCACTTTTGACATTCGTTTGATAGATTGTGATATCTTTATAAGCTGCATAAAGAAGGAAAATCCTGATTGCTTCGAGTCTTGCTACAAAAGCAAATGTTTCATCAAAATCTATACCTTTTTCTTATGAATACCATTTTGCAACCAATCTTGCTTTATTTTTTTTGACAACTCCTTGCTCATCTATCTTGTTTTAAAAGATCCATTTGGTTCCAATAAATCCTTGATGATTTAGTCATGGAACCAGTGTCCAAACTTTACTTCTTTTGACTTGGTTGAGTTTCTCTTGCATAGCTTTGATCTAGTATGAGTCCTTTAATGATTCTTCCATGCTCTATTTGCAAAACAATACAAGAAACATTATTTCATTTAGCATTGCAGACCTTGTTCTGACTCTTGTGGTTGGTGATTGAGTTACCAACTCTAGTGGATAATCTCTAAACTAGTGGTTGGTGTTCTGACCTTGTTAGGTTGAATTACAATTGACTGACCTTTAGTTGACTTGATTGCTCCTTGATTATTTTGTTATGTCAAACTAATATGCTTGGGTGTATGTCATCCTCTTTGCTGTTGAAATTGATAATAGGGATAACATCTTCAAGTTGCTCCACACACCACTGAAGATCAATATTTCTTTTGAATTGCTGTGTTGTCTAGATTTTCTCTACATCTAGCAGTTAAAATGTTCACTTTTTGATCCTCTTCATTAAAGACAACATGAAAGGATTCTTAAACAATTAAGGTCATTTTATTAATGACCATAAAGGCTTTTCTTCTTGCAAGGTAGCCTGGGAATACTTCTTCATTTACTTTAGCATAAAAAACATGGAGTTTTTCCTTTTCATTGTTGTGAATGTAGCACTCACACACAAATATTGAAAGTAAAAGATATTAGGCTTTCTTCCTTTCCATAACTCATACGATGTCTTATTGTTCAACTTGTTGATTGTACATTGGTTCTGAGTATAGCTAGTTTTATTTGTAGCTTTAATACAGAATCTTTGGAAGTTTTAATTAATTCAACAAGTTCTCACAACTTTTGTAAGAGTTATGTTCCTTCTCTCAGCAACTATATTTTGTTGAGAAGTTCTAGCTGCTGAAAGCCTGTGCCTGATGCCTTTTGTTGTGTAAAATTTTTCCATTTCACCATATGCTAATGTTTAGTTTTGCAAAATCGTGAGACAAAGAGCAGCAAAAATTTAAGATTTAAACATGCAATAAACTATTTATTACATATTATCCTGGATTTGTTTTGATTAATCAGTTCACACCTGAATTCTTTATTTAATTAAAAATAAAGGTTTTCATGATTATAACTAAATTGAGCACTCCAATTGATGAAGCTAACTTGAACGATTCAAATTGTGCCTAAATCAAAAATAGGGTTCATCGTTTGAATCCAAACATCTTCCCTATGATAGTATCCACTTGATGAGTGAGACCATAATTTAATATCTCTGCTACAAGATATTATATCTTTCTTTCTAATCTAGAATTTGGGAGTGTTGACTAATTTCAATATCAACTAGTGATAAGAAAATTAATCAAATATCAAAAGGTTTGGAACTAATTAACAGAACAAAAACTTGAGAGAAAATAAGTGAAGGATGCGTGTACAATGTTGAGAGCAAGGGGCGGAGTTTACTTATGTTCTCCAACAAGAATTCGGACCCCATACTAGGTGTATTTATACACCTTTTAATCTTTAACCTAATCTCATTAGGTCTCTAAGTCCCTTTCAAATTTATCTCCAGTTTGATTCTATCCAAGACACGTCTTTGATTATTTTCCTATTACAACTCAAAGTTTAATTGATTTCAATCTAAGACAAGAAGCCTTTAATTCATAATTAGAGATTACCATTGGACTTGTCCTATGGGCCAGTTAACATTGGGCTTGCTTATTAATTAATCTTTATTAATTAATCGAGCCTAATTAGATTGGTTTCATAAGACCACCTAACTAAATAGGCCCAATATAATTAATCTCATTATTTATATTCATTAAATTAACTTTACCCTTTAAATTAATTTAAGGTCCATTAATTAATTGATTCAATCAATTAATTAATTTCTCCCAAAGAACCCCTAATCCTTATTAGGTCCAAATAAATAATCTTATTATTTAATTGGATGAATTAATTTAATTCTTTAAATTAATTCTACCTCCAAGTTAATTAATTAACATACTTGGTCCAATTCTTTGGATGATATTCTATATAGTAGTGATCTACCTCGTTTTGTGTGTGACCCATTAGGTTCTTAACTAAGCTAGCAGTCGGGTTCCAAATTTTACAACTTAGTGAAAATATAAAAATATATTCTAAATAATTAATTAATTTATCTTGAATTTAAAACCTTAATTCCAAGAACCTCACAAGTCAAGGGAAGTACCTAATAGTATATCTTGACTACCTTGTCTTAGGTGAATTAGCAAGGGAACCTATTTCTATTACGAGTATCATGCAAGTCCAATCCTTCTATCAACTAATCTCTTAATTAAGTCTATGACATGGATTATTAGTTGAAATCCTAATTGACTTATTAACTATGATTCCATTCCTAGTCACATTTGTCAAAGTAGTGCTCGACGAGCGAACTATTGGCTGCTTAAATACTCTTGTAAAAATGATCTTAATTGAAATCTATTAATAGAATTTTCATTTTCTTTATCGTTATTGCATCTTGTCAATTAGGATAAAGTTCCTAGACCATACTTAGCTACAGGACATGGTTGTGCATATGATGGGGATCATGGAACATGCTTCTATAGCTTTGGTCTCAAATTCATTCCGAGTCATAGGTTCAATGAGATGGGATATTGATAAGCTTTAAAACACTCTCGGACAAAATGCATGCTTGAAAGAAAGATGTCTCATAGGGAAAGAGCACACCGAACATGCCTATGGAAAATTCTCACTGTAAATATTATTTGTCGAATGAGAATTTTCCATATACGATAGTGCATGAGTTAGTCCTTTGACTTGAGGCACCATTGTAGCCTTGTGCACGACATCGTATGCGTTGATGTATTTCCCAATTCCATGAGACTAGAAATGAAATCATAGTTATTAAGTCAAATAGGGTTTCGACTAATAATTCATGCCCTTTACTTAGTCAGGAGGTTAGTTGACGGAAAGACCAAACTTGCATGTTATTCATAACAAAATAGGTTCGCTTGCTATTTTACCTAAGACTAGGAGTCAAGATGCACTGCTAGGTACTTCTCTTGACTTGTGTGGTTCTTATGATTAAGGGGTTAGTTTCAAGATGGATCAATTAATCGGAATATATTTATATATTCACTAAGTTGCAAAATTTGCAAGCCCACTGTTAGCTTAGTTGTGAACCTAATGAATCACACATAAAACGAGATAGACCACTTCTATCTATAATTAAATCCAAGTAGTTAGATCAAGTTGATTAATAATGATGAATTAACTTGAAGGTAGAATTATTAAAATAGTTAAATTAATTTATCTAATTAAATAGAAGGATTATTTAATTTGACATATTCAATTAGGAGCTCATTTGGGAGTTATTAATTAGTTGATTGGATCAATTAATTAATATGCCTTAATTAATTTAAGGGTTAAATTACTTTAACTAAATATAAATAATTGAATTATTTATATTGGACCTAATTTGATTAGGTGGTCCACTAGAATTATTTAATTGGGATTGATTAATTAATTAGGATTAATTAATCAAGAGGCACAATCATTAATGAGCTCGTAGGAGAGGCCCATTGGTGGTCTTTGATTATGAATCAAAGACATCATGTCTTGGATAAGAATCATTTAAGACTTTGAGTTTTAATAGGAAACTAACCTAAGAAATGTCATGGATATAACTAAATAAGAGATAAATATGGAAGGAGGTTAGAGAGTTAATAGGAATAGGTCAAGGCGTGAAGGTGTATAAATACACCATTGTAAGGGATGATTTTTAAATGCTTGAGAAGTAACAAAAATCGACCCCTTCTCTCTTCTAGTGCAAAAAATTTATTTGTCTTTTCTCCATGTTTTCTTTAGTCTACTTCTATCAGTTTGGTTCTAGGAGATTTACGTACAATTTGATTAATTCTATTATCATGGAGTTGATATTGGAATTAATGAGCATACCCATAAATTCTAGTTTAGGGACAAGGTTTGGTATCTTCTAGGAGAGATATCAAAATGGTGATCTTGCTCATCGTGTGGATACCATCAGAGAAAAGATGTTTGGATTCCTATGGCGAACTTGTTCTTGAACTGTGCTACAATTTGAATTGTTCAAATCCTCTTCAATATCCGGAGTGTTATCAAATCGTATAATCGCGAACTTCTTTTCTTTTAGTTAAACAAAATATCCAGGAACAACTAAAAATCGCATCGAATTTGGGACTGATTGTATAATTATTATGCATGCATGATTTGAATTTTAAATTTCCACTGTGTATAGTCCTGTGATTTTGTGAACCTAATAGTGGAATCAGAAACTAGGTTACCACACTCGGATATTGTCACAACCTCCCAACAACATGTATACATATATATATATAAACAACTTGTGCAACATAATTTGTGCATGTATGTATGTGTATAACTTGTTTTTTCCTGATTAGTTTGACAAAATATTGATAAAAGTAAAGTGATTTCACATCCTGTAACACTGTTTATACATATGTAGTTATTAAAACATTAACAATGTCTATTAAAATCATCACAAACTCAATTTCTCTATTACAAAGGAGTTTTGAAAGTGATATACAAGATAAAGTCACTAATATAATACAATAAACTATAATATAGTCTAGATTTGTTTATTGTTTCCCCTTCAATCTTAGATATAAAATAGCCTGTAATATTACCCAACATCAAGCACCATTCCCAATTTTACAAGTTGAAAGCATAAAATATCATACTAAGACCTTAAACACCAAGCTATCTAGGTAACAATCAAGCTTTTATAGACTAAAACACAATATAGTCCCTCAAATACCTTAATTTCTCATCTTAGATACATGTAAACATCATATAATTGAAGTATTATAACTCTAATAGCATGTACCTAATTGTTAACACTCAATAGAAACATGTCTAGGTTGAAACATGCTAGGTTATCAAATGGGACAAATTCATATTTTTATATTTTCTTGTTGTCCAATTTAGTTGCATGATAATTTTGACATCCCTAAGCATATTAAATAACTCCCAAATTTTTACCACACTTAGCTAAAATATAGAGAAATGTAATCATATTTTATAATTTCCTAAAATCACTGATTTACCTCAGCAAAACAAGCCAACTTATCACAACACAAAAACTGTAAGTTCTATCATTACAGTTTTGAGTCTCTTTAAATATCAAACTATATTTCAATTTATAGCATCTCCAAACTTACATACATCACCTAAACTCATATATAAACACATATATGGTGAAATATATAGGTTTTAATCAAGTTATTATACATATATAAAGCTTTAAAAATAAAAACCAGCAAGTATATAGTTTCTGTCCCTATTGATTTCTATTGTGATTTTGCAACTAAAAATCCCACTTTTATGAATTATAAGACCATAGATAACATCCTAAAATTATTATAAACAATAATAGAATCATTAAAAATCATAAACCCTCAAATAATTCAAGAACTTAAATAAAAAACATGAGTTAAGCTCACCTAAGCACAAATTTAAACTTCTACTTGCTCCTCCTTACTTCCCTTTGTTTCCTTCACTTTTTCTTTTACTTGGAATCACTTGAGAGAAACTTATAAAATTTAATATGGAGGTTTTGGAGGTGAAATATCTTAGAAAATGATTTTTGGTCGTGGTTCAAGGATAGAAATGCAGAAAGGTTGAGATGGTAACTTGAGTTGGCAAAGCTTGAGATGTCAAGTGGTGGTTCAAATCTAATATTATTCACACCTTATATAGCTCTAATCTAATGTTTCTCAATATTTATTTATCTATTTACAGCCTATTTTAACTGTCGAATGATCGGATAATAATTTTTTGCCATAATTTCTTAATCGTTCATTCGGTCTCTAAACCGATTGACATCCGATTCTTAAATAATTATCTAGTTTGCATTTATAAAATCATATGTACATATGAACCTTGTAATATGAAACTTAAATCACATTATATCATGTCCAATATCTCAAGTATGTTAATTCATGGATGTATACTTTTAAAATGCCTCGATCTAATTAAATCGAATTATTTAAGCTTACTAGTAACACCTTTAATACTTCCAAAATTATAATATATAACCTATGAATATCCAATATATTGACCAACCGATTCTTTTTCTTATCTAAATATAAAATTACTTAATTAGGTTATAGAATCTCAACCACTAACATCAAGTGATAGCATTAGAGGTCTAACGATTAAGAATACTATATAAGATGCCATGTAAATGTTAATGCAAAATAGCATATAAGTAGCATGTAGTGCATGAATCATATTAGCCAAGAGAGTAGTGTGAGGCTTGGGTATTACATCTTTCCCTCATTAAAATTTCTTCCTCGAAATTTACTTACCAAAAGAGTTCTGGATACTTAACTTTCATATCATCTTCCCTTTCCCAAGTAGCTTCTTCTGTTGACTGATTTCTCCATAATACTTTAACCAATGGGATCTTTTTATTTCTTAGTTGTTTTACTTCTCGTAGAAGAATCACTACAGGTCTTTCTTCATAACTTAAATCTGTTTTCAACTTTATAGGTTCATTCTTCAAAATATGAGATGGATTTGCAATATATTTCCTCAACTTGTATATATGAAATATATTGTGCACTTGAGACATTAATCCAGGTAGGTCGAGTTTGTAAGCAACATTCCCAATTTATTTAATAATATAAAATAGACCAATATATCTAGGACTGAGCTTTCCTTTCTTTCCAAACCGCATAATCCCCTTCATTGGAGATACCTTCATAAATACTTGATCTCTTAATGCAAATTCTAACATTCTTCTTCATTGATCAGCATAACTTTTCTATCGGCTCTGGCAGTTTGCATTCGTTGATGAATTTGTGTCACAACTTTTATCATTTCTCGAATCATATTTAGGCCCAAAAGCTTATTTTCACCATCCTCATCCCAATGAACTAGAGATCTACATTTTCTACCATATAATGCTTCATAAGAGGTCATTCCAATAGTGGACTGATAGCTGTTATTATAACAGAATTCCACTAAAGGTAAAAATTTGCTCCATTAACCATGATAATCTAATACACAAGCTCTAAGCATATCTTCCAATGTTTGTATTATTCGCTCTTATTGTCCATCAGTTTGAGGATGATATGCAGTACTAAAAGATAATTGTGTTCCCAATGTCTTGTGTAAACTTTTCCAAAACATAGACAAAAACCTTAAATCTCTATCAGAAATAATAGATAGTGGTACCCCATGAAGTCTGACCACTTCCTGTATATACATATATCTATGCATAACGGTCCATGGAATAGGTGGAATAAATTAGAAGAAAGTGAGCAGATTTAGTTAGCCTATCAATAATAACCCAAATAACATCATGACCTTTAACTATTTTAGGTAATCCCGACATGAAATCCATAATAATTCTTTCCCATTTCTATTTTGGAATAAATAAAGGTTGCAAGGTTCCTATTGGTCTTTGATGTTCTGCCTTTATTTGTTGACATGTTAAACATTGTTCTACAAATTGAGCAACATCTCTTTTCATACCTGGCCACCAGTAATGCATTATCAAATTTCTATACATTTTAGTAGCTCCTAGATGCGTTGAATGTGCTTCTGCCAAAATATCTTCCCGAATGTTGTCTACATTAGGCACATATAGTCTTTCTTGGAATCACAAGATACCATTCTCTGATGTCTGAAAATCAAAAAACTTTCCTAAAGTAATATCTTTCATCATTTTAGTAACATATTCGTCAATTTGTTGTCCCTGTTGAATTCTATCAATCAAAGTCGGTTGAAGTGTCAGAGCTGCAAATTTGGCTTCCACTGATCCCTACTGTACAATCTCTACATCTATTTTTTGTAGCTCCATTAACTCTAGTTTCTCACTCAAAGC
Organism: Paulownia fortunei; assembly: GCA_019321725.1. Taxonomy (NCBI): domain Eukaryota; kingdom Viridiplantae; phylum Streptophyta; class Magnoliopsida; order Lamiales; family Paulowniaceae; genus Paulownia; species Paulownia fortunei. The sequence goes on along the minus strand of CM033107.1, from coordinate 15,588,976 downwards.
TAAAGTTGCAGTATTTTGTGTTGATTTCCTACTCAATGCATTAGCCACAATACTAGCTTTACCAGGATGATGGTTGATAACACAATCATAATCTTTCACCAACTCCAACCATCTTCGTTGTCGTATATTTAACTTTTTTTGGGTGAAGAAATATTTTAAGATTTTGTGATCAGTATATATATCACATCGTTCACCATACAAATAATGTCTCCATATCTTAAGTGCAAAGACCACTGCAGCAAGCTTTAAATCATGTGTAGGATAATTCTTTTCGTACTCTTTAAGCTATCTGTATACATATGCAACTACTTTACCATTTTGCATCATTACACATCCCAACCTATTTTTTGAAGCATCATTATAAACCAAAAAGCCTCGAGTACCTGATGGAATAGAAAGAATAGGAGCTGAAGTTAACCTCTTCTTCAATTCCTGAAAAATTTTCTCACAAACATCCATCCATTTAAATATCGCACATTTTCTAGTTGATTATGTCAAAGGAGAAGCTATTTTGGAAAATCCCTCCACAAATCTATGGTAATATACAGCTAAACCCAAAAAACTTCGCATATCTTAAGGATTAGTAGGTTGTGACCAGCTATTAATAGCTTCTACTTTACTTGGATCTACAGATATTCCTGCTTCTAATATTACATGTTCTAGAAATACCACTCGATCAATCCAAAATTCACATTTCTTAAATTTAGCATATAGTTGTTTCTTTTTCAAAACCTCTAAAACCATTCTTAGATGTTCACCATGCTCTTCTTTTGTGCTAAAGTAAATCAGGATATCATCAATAAATACAATAACAAATCTATCAAGAAAATTTTTAAATACCCGGTTCATCAAATCCATAAAAGCTACTGGAGCATTTGTTAACCCAAATGGCATCACCAAAAATTCATAATGTCATATCTCGTGCTAAACGCTGTCTTGGTGACATTATCCTCTTTTATTTTCAGTTGATAGTACCCAGATCGCAGATCAATTTTTGAAAATGTAGATGCACCTTGGAGTTGATTAAATAAATTTTCTATTCTAGGCAGATGATACTTATTATTGATTGTAAATTTATTTAAATCTCGATAGTCTATACATAGTCACATTGTACCATCATTCTTATGTACAAATAGAATCGGTGCACCCCATGGTGAAAAGTTGTGTCTGATAAAACCTTTATCCAATAATTCATGTATTTGTGTATTCAATTCTTTCAACTCAGCTAGTGTCATTCGGTATGGAGCTTTAGATATTGGATGTGTTCTTGGATTTAGTTCAATGACAAACTCTATCTTATGGTCTGGTGGTAATCCTGGAAGATCATCAGGAAATACTTCTGGATATTCCCAAACAATTGGCACTTCACTAAGGATCGAATGGTGTTGTTCTTCAATGCTCATAACACTCGCCAAATATCCTTCACAACCACTATCCAATAATCTTTGTGCTCTCAATGCTGATATAATTGAGAATTTGAAACTTTTTACGATTCCAATAAAGGTGAATGGTTCCTCACCAAGGGGTTGAAAATTCATTGTCTTTCTCTGACAATCTATAGTAGCATGATACTTTGACAATCAATCCATGCCCAAAATCATATCATAGTCATTCATGGCCAATACAATTAAATCAGCATAGAGTTCTCTATTTTCAATGGGAATGGCACTTCATAATTTGATGAATATTTACTGCCTTAATCACAAGATGTGATTTAAGTTACCAAAATATTGGTATTCATTTTCATAATTTACAAGATACGATATTCATTATCAAAATATCATAATTTGATACATGGTAATATTTAATTTTTCTATCAATTTAATTTTTTATTTAATATATGAATTCAATGATAATTATAAAAATAAATAAAATATAAATTGATAATTAAAAATTATATTACACATATCAATGTATATTTGACAATAAAATTTCTATATCTACAAATGCCCCCTTTAGACTTGTTCATGTGCATTTGTTTTGATGGATGCAAAAAAAGTGAATGATCACCTTTTCAATCCTATTCAACCTTCTATGGTTGGTCGGACTTCTAGCCTGCTCATCATAGGGTTCTGGCCAACTCTTCTCGAACTCTTTCATCAAGAGGATCAAATCACAACAGTTTATTTGAACTTATTTGAAACATAGAGAAGTTTAAACTCATATCATGGAGTTCTTCTATTGAATTGATTTAGACTTGTGGATAGTTTATCATCATATGAAGGAGCTTTAATTGAGTTGATTTGAATTTGTAGATAGTTTATCCTCATATCAAGGAATTCTTGACTTAATTTAACTTTGTAGACAGTTTATACTCATATCAAGGAGCTCTTGACTTAAATTTATTTAAAATTTGAAGATAGTTTATACTCCTATCAAGGATTCTTGAATTTTAATTTGAGTTTCAATTTGTTAGATAGTTTATACTCACATCAAGGAGTCTTCAATTTGAATTTAAAATTTATTAGATAGTTTATACTCATATCATGGAGTCTTCATTTGAATTTAAAATTTGCAGATAGTTTATACTCGTATCAAGGAGCCTTGAATTTGAATTTATTAGTAGTTTATATTCGTATCAAGGAGGACTTGAGAACACTTCAATTTGAAAAATTTAGATAGTTTATGCTCGTATCTAGGAGCATACAGATAGTTTATACTCTTATCCAAGAGCATTTGAGAGGATTTTAATTTTGAAATTTTAGATAGTTTATGCTCGTATCTAGGAGCACTTGAAAAAACTTTAATTTGAAAATTTTAGATAATTTATGCTCATATCTAGGAGCATTGCTGATAGTTTATGCTCTTATCAATGAGCACTTGAACATGATTTGATTTGTAAATTTTAGATAGTATATGCTCGTATCTAAGAGCAATACTGACAATTTATGCTCTTATCAAGGAGCACTTGAGAACACTTCAATTTGAAAATTTTAGATAGTTTATGCTCGTATCTAGGTTTTTTACTATGTAGTCATGATACACTTGTTAGGTATTTCCCATAAGTTGTGAGGTTCTTGAAATTAAAGAGTTATTTTCAAGCGGATTAATTAATTGGATTAATTAATCAGAATAATTATTATTCATAAGTTGTAAATATTACAAGTCCACTGCTAGCTTAGTTGTGAACCTAAAAGGTCACACACAATTTGAGATGGAATATTTCTAATTTAGAAATTGATCCAAAAAGTTTGACCCAATTAATTAATGGAGATTGTTTAATTAGGGTTCAAATTAATTCAATGAGTTGAATTAATTATTCAATTAAATAATTGGATTATTTCATCAGTCCTAATAAGATTAGGAAGCCCCAATTGGAGTGAAACAATAATTTGATTGGATCAAATTAATTGTGTAATTCATAAATTAATTTAATTATTAAATTAATTTACTCAATTAAATAATTAAATTATTTGATTGGGCTTAATTTGATTAGATGAGTTAGATGGAATTAATTATTTAAATTTGGGATTAAATAATTAATTGGATTAATTATGGAATTTATTTAAATCTAAGTTCAATTTAAATAGGCCTATTAGAAAAGGCCAACAAGGGTTGTTGGAAAAGGACAAAACTCAAGACCTTGATATTCTTGGAAGTTTCTACGTATCTTTAGAAGATACAGAGATAGAGTTGAAAATTTTTGAAACATTTGGAATCAACCAAAAATACTCCCACCAATAAAAAAGAAGGCTGAAAATACCCAAGAGTGGGACTTTTAGAATTTTTAACCCTATTATAAATACTAAAGGGCCGAAAATTTGAGGAATAATTCTCCAAATTTTCGGCCATTAAGAAAAAAAAAAGAGAAAAAAGTTTTCCTTGTTCCATTTTTTTTTCAACCAAAATTCCATCATTTTTCAAAGTATTAATTATTTTATCACAAGTTGATACTAAGAAATAATATTCACTAAATTCACTCCATAAACTAGGTTAGTAAGGAATCAGAATTACTAGCGGAATTCTGATTTCATATTTCTGCTCAAAGTGTGGACTACTTTAGACGGGAGATGCTTAGATCCTTGTTAATCGAATTCAAAGAATGGGCTAGCAATTGATTGATTCAAACCCTATGACAGTCGAAGTGCTCAAAGGTATAAATCAAAACTTTTGCTTGTTTTTATAACCATTGAAATTTATGAGATCATTAAAATCGTATCGGATCTGAGGTGTTGTAATTGTTATAGCATGTTTGTATTAAAAAATTTATTTTTTCGCTACATATACCCTGGGATCCAACAAACCCAACACTAGGAGCATTTACTGACAGTTTATGCTTTTATCAATGAGCACTTGAACAAAATTTAATTTGAATATTTTTAGATAGTTTATGCTCGTATCTAGGAGCACTTCAGCAAGATTTGATTTGAGATTTTTGGATAGTTTGTGCTCGTATATAGGAGTATTGAAAAGTTGAAGATGATTCCACTTTTTTTCTTCATTTGCTAGGAATTAGCTTTTAATAACTTTAGGTTCGTGTTTTGCCCCATTTGAATAAAATTTGAGTGAGGACATGGGACACCATCTTCATTTGCCCCTTTCAAGTAGAATTTGAGTGAAGCATGAATTGGAGCCTTCATTTACCCCTTTTGGAACGTCGCCTTCATTTGCCCTCTTTGAGTGAAGATATAGAACGTTGCCTTCATTTGCCCCCTTTGGATGGAATTTGAGGAAAGACACGGAACACCACCTTCATTTTCTCTTTTGAATGAAATTTTGAGTAATCAAATGGAACACCACCTTCATTTGGCCCCATATGCATATTTCTTAAAAAAGTTGATTGATGGCTTGATGCAAGAAATTTGATATTTGTGAAGATGGAATTTTTTCTTGATCTCCATTTGAACTTTTAACTTGACTTGTGAAAAGAAGAGATGAGAGGCAGAGATTGTCCCATTGGGCATACCAAACATTTATAACACAAAG
>CM033107.1:15505244-15583950 GCA_019321725.1 Paulownia fortunei | reverse complement strand
TTCCTATTTTAGATGGAGAAGGTTTTACTTTTTCAATAAAATATGAAAGTTGTTCTATTTTTAAAGATACAGTTTTATTTACCTCTAGCATATTGATGAAAGATTAATATTATATTACTCCCCATAACTCTTTTTTCTATGTTCAACAAAATAAAAGAAAATTAGATAATCATAGTTCCCAACTCTTATGACACGTTATATTAGGCCACATCTCTAAGAAGATAATTCACAAGTTGACCCAATTACCCGATCTTTCGAGAGAGCAAGGAATGCAAACATGTGAGCAATGTCTTAAAGGGAAAATAACCAAATTACCATTTGTTGGACAAGTGGAGGGAGCTAAAAATCTATTGAATTTGATCAATTCAGATGTATGCGGGCCATTAAGTATTAGTGCTCGTAGAACTATCACTACTTCATAACCTTCACTGATAACGTTTATAGGTATGATTATGTATACCTTTTGAGGTACAAATCTGAAGTCTTTGAAAAGTTTTAAGAATTCAGATGCAAGGTGGACAAACAGACTGGGCTAAGTATCAAGGCTCTTCGATCAAATCGAGAAGGTGAATGCTTGATCATAGAGTTTGTTAATTATCTAAAAAGGAATGGGATTCTTTCTCAGTGGACCCCTCGTGCTACTCCTTAACTCAATAGAGTTGTAGAACGTAGGAATCAAACACTATTAGATATGGTTCGATCGATAATGAGTTTAACCGAACTTCATCTTCCATTATGGGGCTATGCTCTTGAAATGACGACATATTTATTAAATAGAGTGCCATTAAAGTCGGTGCCCAAAATACCATATAAGATGTGGTGTGGGAAACCACCCTCTTATAAATACCTTAGGGTATGGGGGTCTGTTGGTTACGTGAATCAGAAAGTGGGAGATAAATTAGATATGAGATTTAGTTTATGTAAGTTTGTGAGGTATCTAAAAGAATCTATTGGATACTATAAGGTGTTTGTTTTGAGAAATGTCACCTTCTTAGAGAAGGAGTTTCTATTGGATAAAAATAGCAAAAGTTATGGAACTTAAAGAAATTCACAAACCACAGAGCCTTCTAATAGGCCAACCAGCTGAGGCTGGGCCTTCGGACAGACAACCTCCTAGGAGATCCCAAGTGATCTCAAAGCCACTTGAGAGGTATTGATTTTTATTAGAGAACAACGAAGAGAATCTCAACATGGATAGTGATCCAAGGACTTATGAAGAGGCGATGTCTAACATTGATTTGAAAAGTTGGCAAGATGCCATGCAGTCCGAGATGGACTCCAATATAGTATGAACCTTGGTAGACCCACCATAGGGAATAGTTTCCATTGGCTGCAAATGGGTCTACAAGCAAAATCTTGGAGTAAATGGAGAGGTCATAACCTATAAAGCACGACTGATTGCGAAAGGTTATACTCAACTGTAAGGAATTGATTATGAGAAATTTTTTTTGCTAGTATTGATGCTTAAATCTATCTGGATACTGCTGGCCATATCAGTATATTATGACTACAAGACATGGTAGATGGATGTGAAGATTACTTTTCTTATTAGAAACATAAAAGAAGAGATCTATACGAAGTGGCCAGGAAGGTTTCTGCATCTGCCGTTGGAAGTATAATGTGTAGTATGCTATGTACGAGGCCTGATGTTGTATATGCTTTGAGTGTCCCGAGTAGATATCAGTCTAATCCATGTGAGGAATACTGGAAGGCCATAAAGATAACCATCAAGTACTTTAGAATAACTAAGGATATCTTTCTTGTATATGGCTCTGGAGAACTAAAACTAGAAGGCTATACTGATTTTAGTTTTTAGTTTGACATAGACGACTCAAAGTCCATGTCCAGATACGTATTCACCAAATGGTGGTGTAGTCAGTTGGAAGAGTTCCAAGCAAGAGACAATTGTGGATTCTACCACCGAAGCTGAATACATTAGTACACGTGATGCAGTAATGAAAACTGTTTGGATGAGGAACTTTATCTAAGTGTTGGGTGTGGTTTCTATCCATTGTTGATTTTGTATTGATATACTATGATAGCAACGGTGCTATTGCATAAGTAAAAGAACCAAGTCTCATCAAAGATCCAAGCCCAACATGAGGTAATACCACCTGGTTAGAGAGATCATTAGTAGAGGCAGCGTTGTAGTGGATAGAGTTATTTCGGAAAAATTTGTAGCAGAAGCACTGACCAAACCCCTAGTGCAAAAGGTATTTGACGGACATCTTGAGAAGATGGGCCTAAAGTACATGGACAATTAGCACTAGGGCAAGTGAGAGACTGTTAGAGTAGTGCTCGGGACACCAATTAGATTGAGCGTCTTTTATACTCTTATTTATTTATAAAAATAATCTTTTTCAAATTATATTAATAAAATAGGCAATTTTTTTATCTTTAATTGCCTATAGTAATTAGATAAAGTCCCTAGACCAAACTTAGTTACGGGGCATGGTCGCGCATTTGATGGTGATTATGGAATATGCCTTTATATCTTTGGTCTTAAATTAGTTTTGAGTCGAGGGTTTTTTTAAGATGGGACATCAAATAGCCTAATAGACTCGCACATACAATGTATGCTCGCATGAGGAGGATGTCTCTCTCCATAGACATTGGCGTAGTGATGCTAGTGCTTGTTAGAGAAAAAGTTCACTAAACAGGCCCACTGAAAATTCTTAATTGAAAACTTGTTAGTCGAAATAAGAATTTTCATGTTACAATAGTACACAATTAGTTCTTAGACTTGAGGCATAATGGTAGGCTTGTGCATGTTGTGTTCTATTTTGATGTATTTTATGATTGTCTGACAATTATAAAAGGGGTATGTTTAGTATTTCATTGACATGTATGGAGATTAATAAGTGGCTAACAAAGGATCCGTCACTTGTCTGACAGAATAAGTGAATCTCCTATATTTTTCTAGTTCATGAATCAGAAGTCCTTGGCCAAGGCAGGATGAATGTTAGATGGTTTTTTTTTTAAATAATTCATCATGAATCATTAAAACTTGAAATGGAATAATAGTTATTGAGCAATTAGGGTTTTCACTATTAATCCATTCTCTTGACTCAATTGGGAGATTAGGTGATGAAAGGACCTTACGTGTATGATACTCGTAATTGAAATAGGTTCACTCGCTAATTCACCTAAGACTATGTTGTCATGATACACTCTAAGTGTTTTCCATGACTTGTGAGGTTCTTGAAATTAAGGAGTTAATTTCAAGCGGATTAATTAGTTAGCTTAATTAATCAAAATAATTATTATTCATAAGTTGCAAAATTGCAAACCCACTACTAGCCTAGTTGTTAAGCTAAAGGGTCACACACAATTTGAGATGGAATATTTCTAACTTAGAAATTGATCCAAGGAGTTGGATCCAATTAATTAATAAAGATTAATTATTTGGGGCTTAAATTAATTCAATGAGTTGAATTAATTATTTAGTTAAATAATTAAATTATTTAATTGGACTTAGTAAGATTAAAAAGACCAATTGGAGTGAAACGATTATTTGATTGGATCAAATTAATTATGTAAATCATAAATTAATTTAATTATTAATTAATATACTTAATTAAATAATTAAAGTATTTAATTAGTTAGGTGGGCTAGATGGAACTATTTAATTGAATTTGGGCTAAAACAATTAATTTAATTAATTATGGGATTTATTTTTAAGTCCAAATCCAATTTAGGAAAAGCCCATTAGGAGAGGCCCATGTAGGTTGTTGAAAAAGGATGGAAACTTAAGAATTTGATATTTTTGAAAATCTGTAAATATATTTGGAAGATAAAAGAGATAAAGTAGGGAAATTAACCAAAAATCTTTCAACCAATTAAAAGGAAGGCAAAAAATATCAAGAGTGGCGCTCTATGAATTTTTGAACCCCACTATATAAAATAAGGGGGCTAAAAATTTGAGAAACAATAAGCCTTAATTTTCAGCGCTGATATATTTTCATATATCTTTTGTCAAATTTGGCGGTCGGATGAAGGAGATATGGTCAAATTACCAAGTCATGTCCAAGAGCCGCCCTTTAACATTAGCAGCAACTTACAGCCTATGGTTTTACCATTTCAATACATTTTCACACCATAACCTTTTTTCACAACATGATCTACAAAAGATAGCAAACTATCATAAAAACCATTAACATTAAGAATACCTATAGGTTTTTTGTGAATGTTGAGTTGTGCCCAAGAGACAATTTGGAATAATTCCTCTAGTGTACCAAAATCGCCAGGTAGAATAATGAATGCATTCGTATTGTTTAACATGTTAGGCATTCTGTCCTGAATATGTGACACTTTTAGCTCATCTCCAATTATCATACCTGTGATATTCTGTACTGTTAAAGATTTTGGGATAACTCCCAGAACTTTGACACCTCCTACATAAGCAGAAATAGCAACACTCCCTATTAACCCCAAACTGCCTCCCCTATACACTAAATGAAGTTTTCTTTCAGCTAAAGTTTTACCAAGGTTATTGACTGCCCTTATAAACTCACTATTTTTTCCTAGATTGGATCTACAAAAAACACAGCCGGCATCTGCCGGGTTCAGGATCCATGGCTGCTCTCTCCCAATACCCCGATTGTAGCACTGATCCACCATTTACATTCATATTTAAGCAAAAGATATACCATAACAAATGAAAGTCACTGCTTTGAAGCTAATTAGTTCACATAGATCTCAAGAATGCCAAACTTAAGAAACTGTTCCAAGAACCATATGGTATAGATTCCTAGGATAAGATGTCAAGTTGAAAACAATTAGGTTATTTTCATTAGCTTGCCTAGCAAATAAAGAAAATTGTAAGATTATCATATCAATAAAGAAAATTCAATTATCGAAAACCCCCACACCTCATTTACTAATTATACAATTTCAAAGCAGACAGGAAAAGAAATCGATTTTATTAACTTCAAGAATAGGAGATGGGTTCACTTACAAGCTGGATGGTACTGGGGATAATATAGGTGAAGAGGGTGTGATGGGTAATATGGAGAAGGAGGAGAATTGATGAGGCTTTTCTTGACAAGATGGAGGAGTTCAGTGGAATTAAATTTGCGAGTTGAAGAAACTTCCATTTTTTTATTTTTTTATTTTTAAAAATAAGTTGTGCAAAAATAGAGTGAGTACGGTGAACAGGAAATACATTTATTGCATGTCTTTTTCTTTTGTCAAAAAGGTTGAAAATAAGGACACATACGAAATTTAAAACTTACCTACTAACACGTGTATGTACATGTAGTTGTGATTGTGGCTTACATCTTCCTCTGGTTTTATGTCCAGTAACGGCTTAAACGCCCTCTGTGGGTCAAGGATATGCTTCCCATCTAGTTTTCTTACAAATTGGCAAACAGGGTCTTTTAATGTCAGATTCCTAAGACTATAAAGCTCATATTCATTTTAAAAATGATCCCATAAATCAAGAATTGCACGTTGTACCAATCCACATGAATGCGTCTCAAGAGTCAATATAATGCGATCTAAAGACTCCTTACTCACTCCATCCATAATGAATTTAAGTTTATCTTCTCGATTTTTAGAGACCATTCTTAAAGAACGACACTTTGTGTTGCAAGTCCATCTAGCACAAATATGACAAACTTTTATTTTTTTCACCATTTGTTTTTTTGAATATGTGCTTTTACCAAAACCAGACATGTATCTAGTAAGCAAATCTGGAAACTCATGTGAAAACTCACCTGCCCTTACCTTTGCTTTAATTATCCATCGTATGTCCTCCGGGATGCTCTTGTGCATAAGCATCCTCAATCTTTCAATCCTGATTTTATAAATTTTCAAAATTGTATTTTTTGGAAGAAAAGGAAATCGCTTCTTGAGAATTAGAAAAATATCACCCATTTTGAAAAGAACAAGAAAAGAGAATGATAAAAGCAAAGAAAATTTGTACAAAGATTTCAGTTGTTTGGGAAACTGACAAGTCCGACTTTTATAGCCACGGAGTACTGTTATCCACCATTTAACCAGGAAAAGAAAAAAAAATAATGTCAGAGAAAATGAGTATATACAACACTAATCATAACAAGGGTCAGAAAGAAAAAGAATTTCCTCTTGTGAAAATTGATTTTCTACAAATGGTTTAACTCTTTGTCCATTTACTTTGAATATGTTACCATTTATAGGATTTTCAGTGTCAATCGCCCCATAAGGATATACTTTTTTTACAACAAAAGAACCACTCCACCTTGATATCAATTTTCCAAGAAATAAATACAATCGAGAATTATAAAGCAAAACCTTTTGACCAACCTCAAATATTTTTCTTGAAATTCTATTATCATGAAAATCTTTGATTCTTACTTTATAAATTTTAGAATTCTCATATGCATCATTTCTCAGTTCTTGAAGTTCATTGATTTGCAATTTGCGTAATTTTGAAGCTTCATCAAGGTTGAAGTTAAATATTTTGATTGCCCAATAAGCTTTATGTTCAAGTTCAACAGGTAAATGACAAGGTTTTTCATAAACTATCCTATAAGTAGACATGCCTAATGATGTTTTGAAAGCAGTTCTATATGCCCAAAGTGTATCGGTAAGTCTAAGAGACCAATCTTTACGGTTTGGGTTAATTGTTTTTTCTAAAATTTATTTTATATCCCTATTTGCAAGTTCAACTTGTCCATTTGTCTGAGGGTGATAAGGGGTTGCAACTTTATGTATGATTCCATATTTTCTCATTAAAGTTTCAAAAACTTTGTTACAAAAATATTTTCCCCCATCATTGATAATAGATGTAGGAATTCTAAATTGACTTAAAATATTTTCTTTCAAAAATTTTATCACTATTTTGTGATCATTGTTTCGACAAGGAATTGCCTTGATCTATTTTGAAACATAATTTATGGCAACCAATATGTAAAGAAAACCAAATGATAATGGAAATGGCCCCATAAAATCAATACCCAACAGTCAAAAATTTCAATCACTAGGATAGAGTGTAGGGGCATCATATTTCTCTTTGAAAGGGATCCTAACTTTTGACAATTTTCACAATTTTTGTAGAAAATGTAAGTGTCTTTGAAAAGAGTTGGCTAATAAAATCCACATTGTAAGATTTTTGCAGTAGTTTTCTTTACAGAAAAATGACCACCACATGCTTTTGAATGACAAAATTTGACAATATCACCTATCTCATTGTCAGGCACATATCTTCAAAAGATTTGATCCAGATAATATTTGAATAGGTATGGATCATCTCAATAAATTTTTTTAGCCTCAATCAAAAACTTTTTTTTATCTTGAGAGTTCCAATACGATGGCATCTTTCCTGTCACAAGAAAGTTAACAATGTCAGCAAATCAAGGTAAAATAGAAATATTAAATAGTTGTTCATTAGGAAAAGTGTCATTAATAGGTGTGGTTTGAAACGAGTCATCACAAACAAGTCTCAACAAATGATCAGACACTACATTCTCTAATCCCTTTTTATCTCAAATAGTAACATTAAATTCCTGGAGTAAGAGAATCCACCAAATCAGTCTTGGTTTAGCATCTTTTTTTGACAAAAGATATTTCAAAGCTGCATCATCACTGAAAACAACAATTGGTGAGCCAACAAGATAAGATCAAAATTTATCCAATGCAAAAACTATAGCAAGCAATTCTTTTTCAATTGTTGTATAATTCAATTGAGCACCATTTAAAGTTTTTCTTGCATAGTAAATAACATATGGTTTTTTATCTTTTCTTTGTCCTAAGACAGCTCCAACAGCATAATCACTAGCATCACACATTATTTCAAAAGGTAAAGTCCAATCTGGAGGCTGCATGATTGGAGCAGACGTAAGCATGCTTTTAAGCTTAATAAAAACATTTTCATAGATTTCAGTCCATTCAAAAATAGTGTCTTTTGTTAGAAGATTACACAAAGGTTTAGATATTATACTAAAATTTTTGATAAATCTTCTATAAAAACCAGCATGTCGTAAAAATAATCTAATCTCCTTCACAGTCTTTGGTGTTGGCAAATTGACAATTAACTCAATTTTAGATTTATCAACCTCAATACCTTCTGATGATATAATATGTCCAAGAACAATACCAGTTGTTACCATGAAGTTACATTTCTCCCAATTGAGCACAAGATTCTTTTCTTCACACCTGATCAAAACATTTTCTAAATTAGATAAGCAATCATCAAATGAATTACTAAAAATAGAAAAATCATTCATGAAGACTTCAAGAAAACGTTCAACCATGTCACTAAAAATACTAAGCATGCATCATTGGAACGTAACTGGTGCATTATATAATCCAAAAGGCATAATTCGATATGCAAAAGTACCAAAAATGATATGTAAAAATTGTTTCTCTTGATCTTCAAGTGCAATTGCAATTTGATTATATCTAAAATATCCATCTAAAAAGCAATAAAATTCGTGTCCCGCAACTCTTTCTAAAATTTGATCTATGAGAGGTAATGGAAAATGATCTTTTCTAGTAACTAAGTTGAGTTTTCTATAGTCAATGCACATTCACCAACCAGTAACAGTCCTGGTTGAAATTAATTCATCATTCTCATTCTTGACTACAGTAACTCCAGATTTCTTAGGTACAACTTGAGTAGGACTTACCCATTTGCTATCAGAAATAGAATAAATGATTTCATTATCTAAGAGTTTAATGACTTCATTTCTCACTACTTCTTTCATATTAGGATTTAACCTTCGTTGCATTTCTCTATAAGGTTTAATATTTTTCTCTAGATGGATGTTATGTGTGCAAATGAAAGGATTAATACCTTTAATATCAGCAATGGTCCATCCTAAAGCATTCTTATGCATTTTTAGAGTTTCGATCAACTTACCTTCTTGAGATGCATCGAGTTTGGAAGAAATTATTACTGAAAAGGTCTCATTCTCACCCAAGAAAGAGTATTTTAAATTAACTGGCAAAGGTTTCAAATTAACCACGGGAGCTTTAATACTTGATGGAATAGATTTTACTATTGATGATAAAAGTTCTTCGAACCTTGACTTCGAAAAATATTTTTCTTGTACCTACAAAAATTCAGAGATAGTATTAGTGTGTTCCTTTTTATAAATACTTTCACTTTCAAAATAAGTCTCCAAAGAATTTGAAGTGTTAGTAGTAGTAAAGTATTCATGAACAAGTTCCTCAATCGAATCCACTTCATGTATTTCGACATCTTCTGCAGGTTGCATACAAATATTAAACACATTTAGTTTCAAAGTCATATTTCCAAATGATAACTTCAAAATACTATTTCTACAATTGATCAAAGCATTATCAATTTGTAACAACACATCTTCTACTATTTCTTTTGGAACTTTAATCGAACGGTCAGCTAGTTGGAGTACAATATAAGTTGTTTTAAGTTTTCCCAAACATAACTGTTTATAAACTGAGAAAGGTAGAAGATTTATACTAGCACCAAGATCAAGCAAAGCATGCTATATTCTAGTGTTTCCTATGATACATGAAATGGTTGGACAACCTGAATTTTGTACTTTGGTGGAGTGAATTTTTGAATGATTGAACTAACACTTTCAGTTAAAAATGCCTTCTTTTGTACATGATGTTTTCTTTTGATTATACACAAATCTTTCAAAAATTTGGCATAAGGTGGAATTTGCTTGATTGCATCCAACAATGGAATATTAATCTTGACTTGTTTAAAAATTTAAAAAATTTCAGCATTTGAGTTCAATTTCTGAGTTGCTTGCAATCTTTGAGGAAAGGGTGCTGGAGGTAAATATTTTTCTTTTTCATCATTTTCACACTTACCTTCTTCAAACTTACCTTCGTCGTCAAGACTATTTCCACTTTTCATTTCTGGAGGTGGATTAGAAACTTTCTCCTTGGGATGAATAGTCTTGTTAATAACTTTTTCATTCCGAAGAGTTATAACTGAATTAGCCTCTTTGACTGCATTTTCACCTGAAGAAGAAACATGACACTGAGTGGAAGGATTACGTTGAAGCTGAGGAGGAAATTTACCTTTTTCATAAGTACACAAAGAAGTTGTCAGTGTTGAAAGTATGCTTCTGATCTCATTGATAGCTTGTGAAGTCTGATTATTGATGTTTGTTTGTTCATGCATAAATGCTTGCAAAGTCTCTTCAATGGATTTTGTATGTGAAGCTGGATAAGAATGAAAGTTTGGTGGTTTTTGTGAATGCAGTGGTTGGGAACGGTTATCATCACGCCAACTGAAATTGGGATGATTTCTCCATTGTGGATTGTAAGTTTCAGAATATGGAGAATGGAAAGGTTTTTTGAATGTGTTCATAAAATTTGCTTGTACTGGAATGTTTAGACATTCATTGGTGGAGTACCCCAAAAGTTCACAATTGCTATAAACTTCTTCTCTTGCACAAATTTGATTTGCTTTACTTTTTTAAGTTCCATGGCTTCAACTTTTCTTGTTAAACTAGCAAGCCTAGCATTCAGATCATCTTCTTGGCTAAGGTAATATTTTTCTTTATTACTATTAGCAAGATTAAATCTAATAGAACCTTTGGAAGAATTAACACTATGCCATGATTGAGAGTTTTCTGCCAAATGATCTAGATATTCTAGGGCTTAATCAGGTTCCTTATCAAGAAACTCATCATTACACATTGTTTCAACAAATTATTTTATTTCAGGAGTTAAACCTTCATAAAAAAAATTAATTAAGCGCCATTTTTCAAAACCATGAAGTGGGTATGAATTTAACAAATCTTTAAATTTTTTCCAACATTGAAAGAAAGCTTCATTCGAATTTTGAGAAAAACTTTGAATTTATCTTTTCAAAGTATTAGTTTTATGTGTTGGAAATAATTTTTTCAAGAATTCAGATTGCATTTCTTGCCAAATGCTAATGGACCTAGGTTTTAAAGAATTAAGCCAATTTTTTGCTTTATTTTTTAAAGAAAAAGGAAATAATTTGAGCTTAATAATCTCATTTGTGCAAGTTTGATCATCAAAAGTGACACATACTTCATCAAATTCTTTTAAATGTAAGTAAGGGATTTCAGAGTCTAAACCATGGAAATTAGAAAGTAAAGGGATCATACCTGACTTGAATCGAAAATTATTTGCATTTAGAGAAAAAAAGAAACAAGAAGGATAAGAATTTCGAGGAGGTTGCAAGTAATAACGCATGGTACACACCTGTTGATTCTCATTTTCATCCTAGACATTTTCATTTTCAGCCATGGTGGAAGTGTGTGAAGATGATTCAAACAAATTTCCAAACAAGGTTTCGAAATTATTTCTTACTAAACGTCGAGAATTATGATTACGATACCATATAACCATATATCCATAAAGAAAATAAACAAACTATATTTACAAAGGAAAAATATTAACAAACCTGAATACTTACCTTGCCTTCCCCGACAACGGCGCCAAAAACTTGCTACAACTTTAAGGTTGCAAACCCAAATGCAGGTTGTAGTAAGTAATAAATTTCTCGTGAGTTCGAGGTCGATCCACAAGAAAGTTGTTTGAAGAATTCAAGTTTATATTTCTAAAAAGATGGAGTTTATGTGAATCAAAATATATGAACAATTAATGTAAGATGTAACTAAAGAAAAACCAAAGTAATAAAAGTACTGAGGATTAAGAATCTACTCTTGAGTTTTGGATAGAGAAATAGTTATTTATTCTTTTTACCTATATTAATTTCCACAATTGGAATCCATACATAATGAAGGTTCCAATGGGAAGATATTATCAAGTAACTCATGCAATAAGGTAATCATGATATTGTCTTACTATTGCAAATTATCTCTTAACGCCAATATTTATTTATGGGATCAAGCATTTATGTACACCTTCGTCAACAACAAATCAAGGTTTCACATTAGCAGTTGGTAGGGTAAAATTGTACAATAAGCTAAATGAACCCAAGTATTTGTTGTGCCATTGGAGATACATAAATCAATAATCACCACAAAACAAGTAGGGTTTAGATCAAAAATAATAATATAACATACTTAAATAATTTCTACCCTTATAACCATTTCTCTTCCTCCATCAAGAGTTTCATTATTTTTTCTCAATAAAATGAAATTGAGAAAGACATAATAAAAGTAACAAAGACTAAAAATATAAGAGAAACTAGAGAATGCATTTCTATTACTATTAGAAAACTTACAATACTAGAAAACATACAAACTAGATAACTTAGCCTAAAGAAACCCTCTACCCCCTCCCCTCTCCCCCCTCTTACAAGCTTAATACATGGCCTATTTATAGTACTTGGAGTAAGCTAGAGGCCAAACAAATAATGGAGGGGTTAATCAAGTGGTATGCTAGTTGCCAAGAGTTGGTGAGTTGTTACACAAATTTCTCACCCATTGAATTGAATTACATTTTTTAGTCAGATACAGTCAGATTTTGAATATATGTAAAATAATTAAAATTGTAGATCTTTCAGCGCTGATATATTTTCATATATCTTTTGTCAAATTTGGTGGTTGAATGAAGGAGATATGGTCAAATTACCGAGTTACGTCCAAGAGCCGCCTTTAATATTAGTAGCAACTTGCAGCCTATGGTTTTACTATTTCAACACATTTTCACACCATCTTGTCTTTAGAAAACTTGTTTATTTACTCTTGGGTATAACATCTGAATTTCAGCCCAAAATAAATTTGGGCTCAAGATATATAACCAAATTGGTAAAATAAGTCAATACTGGGCTAAACTCTGATCCGAATTTTGGTGATCCATTTTGTACAACTACTTGAATGAATTTTTTGCTATCATCAAGATTGAATTGGGCTGAGCTTCCAACAGAAAAATTGTACCTCTATCTCTTAGCTTTCAAATGAAGTAAGCTTCAGGTCCATAGGGCTTTGAATCATGAAATTATACTCAAATTACAAAAACTACACAAGTTTGAAAACATGCTTCCATTTATTCCCTAACACAAAATATTAATAAAACAATAATATTAACAAGAAAAAAACAAGAAAAGTATAAAGGATTTGATATAAAAATATGTTAAAATATGCACTTATCAACATGCACTCCCCTTCTTGAATGTATGTGGCCGATTTTGTGGACTTCCATAAGATATAAAATCGGCCCTCTCTCTTTTCTCTTGATTGTCTTGGACTCTTATAATGTAATCAAGATTGATCTTATATTTTTCCATATCTTCATAAGATAATTAATAAATAAGAAAATCTTATTATCTTATTCATATTTCCTCTTCCAATAATTCATGTAGGCCTCTAATAATGAGCCATATTGATTTTGGACTTTTACAAAATTTATTAAATAATCCAATTAATTAAATTTATCCAAATTTAATTAATTAATCCAATCAATTAATTATTTTACTCTAATTAGGCTTTCTATTCATATTAGGTTTAATTAAATAATCTCATTACTTAATTGAATATTTAATTTAATCAATTGAATTAATTTAAGCCCCCAAATTAAGTAATCTCTATTAATTAATTGAATCCAACCACTTTGATTAATTCCTAGATTAGAAATGATCCATTTCAATTTGTGTGTGACCCATTAAGTTCGTAACTAAGATAGCAGTGAGCTTACAATGTTTGCAAGTTATGAATAATAATTATTCTAATTAATTAATCCACTTTCATTTAACTCCTTAATTGCAAGAACTTCACAAGTTATGGAAAACACCTAACAAGTATATCATAACTACCTAGTCTTAAGTGAATTAGCATGTGAACCTATTTCAATTACTAGTATCATACATGTAAGGTTTTTTCATCAACTAATTTCCCGATTGACTCTAGGGTATGGATTATTAGGCAAAACCCTAAATGACTCAATGATTATAATTCTATTTCAAGTTTCAATAACTCATGATGAATTGTTAGAAAACCCCCATCTAACATCATCCTGCCTTGGCCAAGGAATTTTGAGTCATGAACTATGAAAACATAAGAGATTCACTTGTTCTACTAGATAAGTGATGGATTCTTTATTGGCTACTCATTAACCTTAATACACGCCAATACAACATCCAACGTATCCCTTTTATGATTATCAGAAAATCATAAGATATAACATAACGTGTATCAGGCTACCATGGTACCTCTAGTCCAAGACTAGTCTTGTACTCTCATAAAATGGAAATTCTTACTTTGACAGACAATGTCTCCAATTAAGAATTTTCAGCGGGTGCCTGTTTAGTGTACTTGTTCTCTAACAAGCACCCGCATACATGCACTAGCGTCATTATGATAATGTCTATGGAGTGATATATTCTCCTGATGTGAGCATCCATCGTATGCGAAGGTCTTATTGGGCTATTTGATATCCTGTCTCAAAAAGCCCCCATCTGGAACTAGTTTAAGAACAGTTCCATAGAGCTATATTCCATGATCACCATCATATACGCGACTATGTCCCATAGCTATATTTGGTCTAGGGACTTTATCTAATGTACAGAAAATAAATGTAAAGCATAAGATAAAGAAGATGCCTTTAATTAACATGTCTAAAAAAATATCTTTTATAATATACAAGAGTAAAAGATGCCCAATCTAATTAGTGCGCTAGTACTAATCTAACATTGACACCATGACTAACCACTTACCTAGTCCTACAATACCTGCAACATAATGCCAGAATAAGATGGGAGTTGGCATAGTAGTTCAAGATTGCGAACAAAAATGCTTAACATGGCATACCCAACATTTTAAATTCCCTATGACATGTAGATAATGTTGAGGCACTAGGAGCTAAAGATGCATTGGAAATAGGCAAAACTCATAGATGGATTGATATTGAACTGGAAAGGGCATGTACAAGTATCATTTGGAAAATTCATTCCTCCGAGTGTGACCTGTCATTTGTTAGCTTTTCAGTTCAAGATATTAAACTCTCCAAGCTTAGTTTTAATTTGGTTACTACATCTTTGTTAAAGTGGCTTGCAATCAAGTTGCTCATTTTCTAGCTGAGGTGCTCTTTTAGATCAAGATGGTGTATTAGATCTTCCAATGTTAGCTTCTGAGCTGTTGTTAGAGTAGTGCTCAGTGAGCTAATTAGTGGTGAGTTTTTATACTCTTGTAAAAACAAATAGTATTATTCATAATGTTTATTAATAAATGGCACGTTCTTTATCTTTAATTATTTTGTTAATTCGACAAAGTCGCTATATCATAAATAACTATGGGGCATGGTCATGCACTTGATGGCAATCATAGAACATGCCTCTATGGTTTTGATCTTAAGCTTGTTCCGAGTCAAGAGTTTATTGAGATAGGACATCGATAAGCTTGACAGACTCAAACACATAATGCATGCTCAAAAGGATGGTATCTCATTTCATAGGCATTCGCATGGGGATGCTAGTGCATGTATATGGGTGCTTATTGGAGAACAAGTACACCAAACTGGCTTATGGGAAATTTTCAATTGGAATACGTTGTTTGTCGAATGAGAATTTTTTAGTTATGATGGTGCACTTTGATGTATTGTCCGATTGCATGGCAAGCATAAAAGGTTTATATTAGGTGTATGGTCTTTGTGTATGGAGGCTGATGAGTGACCAACAAAGGATCTATCACCTATCTGATAGAATATACGAATCTTCTATGTTTTCACAGTCCTTGATCCCAAAGACCTTGGTCAAGGTAGGATGAATATTAAACACGGGGTTTTTCAAAGATTCTGATGGGTTCACAAAACTACAGGATAACATACTGATAAGTTGGTTTTATACCATAATTCATATAATTTTTAATTAATATTTGGTTTTTTTTCAAGTGTTTATGTTACTTTTTATTCATTTAGTTTGAAATCTTGTAGGTAATGGCAAAATAAGAAAAAAATGAAAAGAAACAAAAACTTGGTTGAAATTTTGAAAGAACCCACACTGTGCTGCTACTGATGGCAGTGTTTGTAATTATAAGTATTTGATCTAATATTATATTGACTTGATTCTTGATCCATTGAAAATCCAAGATATATAACTACAACTTCTACGTTTACTAAAAATTCCAGTTCCTTTGATTTCAATGAGAAACATCGAGTTTAAGAGTCAACACTAAACTGAAACTTTTTAGTATGACATATTTTGATATTTTAGGTATAACTCCTACAAATATGTCATATTGAGATCATTCATGATGATATAGAAAGATACGAGATAGGGCTATAATTCTTATGAAGACACCAGAAGCCCATTTGGCCTAAAATATGGTGAAAAATCAGTTGAAAGAAGCTACAGGCGCTACAGAAACTGGTTTTTGAAGCAAGAAAGAGAGTTATTACTGAAGACAAGAAAGTCATTCTTGAAAATAAGGAGAACTCCAACCATTCTTTTCTCTTGCCATATTAGTGAACAATTTTCATTATCTTTCTTATGTATTTCTTGACACTATATTCATATATGATGAACTAAACATTTCTTTCTAGTGGATGATGTAACCTTATTTGATCCTATGTTTTGAATTCCAAACAATATTAGTTCAAGTTATTCATCTTGTTTTTGTTGTCTTGCTTAGTATATGAGATTCGATACTCGAGAAATGAAAGATTATACATAATCATAAGAATAACACAACCTAAGAATCATAGAGTTGAGAAGCTTATGAAACCTTTGAAGTTTTGAAAAAGAATTCATTGAACTTTAGTAGAGTTTTATTCTTGAATTTTTATAGAGATATTGAAATTCATGTTGGAACTCATTAATTCATCACTTGAGGGAGGGAATTGATGAGCTTAGGAATTCTTAACTTGTACGTGTTGTTGACTTGAATTGGTATGTTTTGGAAGCAAGAACATAGGTGATAATTTGGTGAGTCATTCCTTTAGAATTTCTTGCTAATAAGGTGTTTGTTGTATTACTTCTAAGAACTCCACTCTTGTCTTTTGTAATTTTTTATCTTATTCTACTTACAAATCATCACTTAATTTTCTAGATAAAATTGAGACTATTTGAACTATGAAAGCTGTTGCAATTTTTTATTATAATTATTGTGGATACGATACTCAACTCACTATTGTATTAAAACTTGACACCGTGCACTTACGGTGTGCAAAATATCTCACGAAAAAGTTTTTGGAACCGTCTCTTCTCATATTTTGATGTTGTCTTACCTTATATTAGATTATACGTATTTGTATGCATAAGGTTAAGGGTCTTGACTTGTTTTAATCTAGAAATTGAGCGGACTCTTCAAGCTATTAGAGCAGCAAAAAGAGTTGACAATCAAGCCATGATAGATAACATCAACAATGCTAATGTGAACGTCAATCTTCCATTACAATAGCCACTACCACAACGAGCTATCCAGGACTATTTTCAACCAACCATGAACTAAAACTTCTCCAGGATAGCTCGACAATTGATCAATGCTAACAATTTTGAAATTAAAATAGCTCTCATTAGCATAGTGCAACAAAATTAATTTGGAGAAAGCGCGTTGGAGGATACTAATGCACACTTAGCCATGTTTTTGGAGATTTGTAACATCATCAAAATGAATTGAGTGCCCAGTGATGGCATTAGACTTCACTTATTTCCGTTCTCACTCCGGGACAAAGCTAGGCTATGGTTATAATTTTTTGCACCATGTAGCATACCAAGTTAGAATGACTTGACATAAAAATTCCTTGCTGATTACTTTCCACCAAGCAAGATACTTCAACTCAAGAGTGAGGGAGCTCAATTTCGTCAATAAGATTTTGAGTCACTATATGAAGTATGGAAGATATTTAAAGATTTTCTAAGAAGGTGTCCTCAACATGGTTATGAGGATTGGCAACAGGTACAATACTTCTACAATGGTTTGAACGAGCAAACTCAAACCATAATAGATACTGTCGTAGGTGGGAATTTGATGTCCAAAACCGCAAATGAAGCCTATATTTTGCTTGAGGAGATGCTTACTAATAGCTATCAATGGCCTTCCGAGAGATTTTTCATTAAAAAGGTTGCCAGTGTTCTTGAGGTAAATTCATTTATATAATTAGTTGTACAAGTTTCTGCTCTTTCTAACCACTTTACAACTTGGACTTCTAATGGAGCTTCTCAAGGAATGGACTCCATGGCATCCACTAGCACTTCATTTATGGAAACTAAAGGTAATAAGAAGGTAAACTTTGTCAATAACTGTAATTTCAATTTTAGGGGAAATCAATTACCTACTCACTACTATTCGGGGCTTATAAATCATGATAACTTTTTATATGCCAACAATCGAAATATGTTTCAAACCCCACCGGGTTACAACAATCCACCATATCCCAACCCTCAAGTAGGTTAGAAAAAGGCATCTTTGGAGGATTTGATCAGCACTTTCATTTGTGAGATAAGAGCCCGATTGAATAAGGATGAAGCAAAGATAGACAACATTGAAACTCAATTGGGGCAGCTAGCTTCAAGTTTAGGAGCTCAAATTAAATCAATGGAGACTTAAATTAGACAACTTGCTACTGAATTTAATGCTCAAAAATATAAAGGAAACTCTCCAAGTGATACAAAAATCAATCCAAGGGAGTATTGCAAAGCCATCCAACTTTGAAGTTGAACCAAAATCAAGGGGCCAAAAATGAAAAATTCTAACATTGATAAGCTAATGGCAAGCACTTCAAGTCAAAGTCTTATGGAGGAACAACCAAAAAGGAAAAAAGACGATCAAATGAACAAACAGGAGCTGAGAAGCTAAAATCTACTAATAACTTTGAAACTTCTAAATTTAATATTTCCATTCATTTTCCACGAAGATTTCAAAAGAAAAAGATTGATTCATAATTTGCAAATTTTTTGAAAATCCTCAAGAAAATTCATATTAATATTCTTTTTGCAAATGCTCTTGAGCAAATGCCCAACTATACTAAGTTCATGAAGGATGTGATATCAAGAAAAAAGGAGATTGGTGGAGTTTGAAACTGTGAATCTCACAGAAAAGTGTAGTGCTATTTTACATAAAAAAATTCCTCAAAAATTAAAGGATCTAGGGAGTTTTACTATTTCTTATACCATATGAGGATCTTTCTTTGATAAAGTATTATGTGATCTTAGAGCAAGCAATAATTTGATGCCACTTTCTATTTTTAGGAAATTAGGAATTGAAGAAGTCAAGTCATCTACTATCACCTTGCAATTGGCAGATAGATCTCTCACCTATCCAAGAGGAGTTGTCGAAGATGTATTGGTAAAAGTGGATAAATTCATATTTTTGGCAAATTTTGTGGTGTTAGATATGGAGGAAGTCCAAGAAATTCCTTTAACTCTTGGTCGAACATTCTTTGCTATAGGGCGTGTTTTGATTGATGTGTAACGCGGTGAATTAACTCTAAAAGTTAATGAGGATGAAGTGATGTTTAACATTTATCATGCATTGATGTTTTAAGAGGAACCACATACTTGTAATAGGATTGAAATGTTGGAAACTTGCTTGCATGATCATTTTTTCAAACAAATTCCTATCGAACCTTTAGAGCAATGCACTGTTCATTCCATAATGTAAGGTAATCACCATGATATTGATAATGAGGATTTAATACATTACTTGATCTTTCTTGAATCAAGAGAGGTGGACTTGAAAAAGGATAAATGCAAGAAAAAAATAGAAAATACCATAATCAAGGAATAAATAATATTACCGGAGTTGAAAGCACTTTCTGAGTATTTGTGGTATAAATTTTTAGGTTCTAACAACACTTATCTGGTAATTGTTTTAGCATCCCTATCTCTTTTAAAGGTTGAAAAGTTGCTTCGAGTTTTAAAAGAGCATAAATCTGCTATTGGTTGGTCAATTTTTGATTTAAAAGATATTAGTCCTTCAATTGTCATGCATAAAATCTTAAAGGAAGAATCTTACAAACCATCTATTGAACATCAACGTAGACTAAATCCTGTAATGAAAGAGGTTATAAGAAAAGAAGTATTGAAATGGTTGAATGCTAGAATTATTTATGCAATTTCAGATAGCTCTTGGGTGAGTCTGGTTCAAGTAGTTCCAAAATAAGGTGGCATGACCATAATTCAAAATGATAACGATGAACTAATACCAACAAGAATGGTCACAGGTTGGCGAGTATGTATTGATTATAGAAAACTCAACAAAACTACTCGTAAGGACCATATTCTCCTCCCATTTATTGATCAAATGTTAGATCGACTTGTAGAGTATCAATATTATTATTTTCTTGATGGTTATTCAGGGTACAATCAAATTATCATAGCACTCGAAGATTAAGAGAAAAAAACATTCACATGCCCTTATGGTACTTTTTCTTATCGAAGAATGCTATATAGATTATGGCATGCCCCAGCCACATTTCAAAGATGCATGATGGCAATTTTTCATGATATGGTGGAGAACAAAATGAAAATTTTTATGGATGATTTTTTAGTTTTTGGCTCCTCATTTGATATATATCTACATAATCTTTCTCTTATTTTACAGAGATGTGAGGAGACTAAACTTATTTTAAATTGAGAAAAGTGTCATTTTATAGTAAAAGAAGGTATTATTTTAGGTCACTGAGTGTCCTCTGAAGGACTTGAGGTAGAACGACCAAAAATTATTGCTATTGAAAAACTTTCACCAGCAATCAATGTGAAAGATATTTGTAGTTTTTTTGGACATGCCGGGGTTTATAGAAGATTCATTAAAGATTTTTTAAAAATTATAAAACCTTTGTACAACCTTTTGGAAAAATATAAGCTATTTGATTTTAATGATGATTGCCTATAGGCATTTGATCACATCAAGAAGGCTTTCATTTTTGCTCCTATTATGGTGGTACCGGATTGGACCTAACCATTTGAGTTTATGTGTGATGCTATTGATTATACAGTTGGAGCGGTGTTAGGACAAATAAGAGACAAAAATTTTAGGGTCATTTACTAAGCAAGTTGAACACTTGATGATTCCCAACAAAATTACACGACCACTCAAAAATAATTGTTAGCCATTGTTTTTGCATTTGATAAATTTTATGCTTATCTTATAGGTACCAAAGTGATAGTACATACCGATCATGCTGCTATTAGGTACCTCTTTGTTAAAAAAGATGCAAAACCAAGGCTAATCCGATGAATATTCCTTCTTCAAGAATTTGATCTTGAGATCAAAGATAAGAAAGGAAGTGAAAATTTGGTGGCGGATCACTTATCAAGGTTGGAGCAGAATAATGAGAACTTTGAAGGGCCAATTAAAGAAGTTTTCGCAGATGAGTTTATTTTGGTAATCAAAGATAATTTACCTTGGTATGTAGATTTTGTGAACTATCTTGCAGGTGGATTATTGCCCATGGACCTCATATATCATCAAAAGAAAAAATTCTTACATCATGTGAAATCATATCAATGGGATGATCCCTTGCTCTTCAAAAAGGTATTTAGATTCTATGATTCGGAAATGCATTCCAATGGAGGAAACAAATGAAATTATAAGACATTGTCATTCATCCCCATGTGGTGGCCATTGACCTACAATGATAGCTTCTAAGGTATTACAATCCAGTTTTTATTGGCCAACTTTGTTTAAGGATTGTTATGCTTTTGTGCAGACATGTGATCGGTGTCAAAGGGCTGAAACAATTACTCGACACCATGAGCTTCCTTTAACTAACATGATCGAAGTTGAACTCTTTGATGTTTGTGGGATTGACTTCATAGGACCATTTCCTCCATCAAATGGCCGATCATATATTTTGCTTATTGTGGATTATGTTTTCAAGTGGATAGAAACAATTGCGATACCTACTAACGATGCCAAGGTAGGGCTTAAATTCTTTCACAAACACATTTTCACTGATTTTGGCACACCTAGAGCAATTGTAAGTGATGAAGGTTCTCATTTTTGTAATAAAAAATTTTAATAACCTTTTGGCTAAGTATGGTGTAAGACATAAGGTTGCTTTTGGATACCATCCTTAATCAAATGGACAAGCCAAAATCTCAAACTAGGAAGTGAAGCAAATTCTTGAGAAAACGAAAAGCATTAATCAAAAGGATTGGGCACATAAGCTTGATGATGTATTATGGGCATACTGTACAGCATATAAAACTCTTATAGGTATGTCTCCATATTGATTAGTTTATGAAAATGCTTGTCACCTCCCCATTGAGCTGGAACATAGTGCATATTGGGCTGTGCAACAATTAAATTTTGATACAAAGGCAATTGGAGAAAAAAGATTGTTGGAATTCAATGAAATGGAGGAATTTAGGCTTGATGCCTATGAAAATGCTAAAATCTATAAAGAAAAAACAAAATAATGGCATAATAAAATGATCTTGAGAAGGGAATTTTAACTCGTACAACTTGTGTTACTTTTCAATTCTAGATTAAAACTTTTTTTGGGGAAATTGAAATCTAGATGGTTCGATCCCTTCATTGTCAACAAGACATTTCCATTTTGGGGTGGTTGAACTCAAAGCTAAGGATGACACATTATTTCGTGTCAATGAACAAAGGTTGAAACATTATTATGAAAATGAAATTCGAAAGATTTCTAATCTTCCACTTGGAGAAGCAACATAAGGTATTCTATTTTAGTCTAGCTAAAGACTTTAAACAAAGTGCTTCTTGGGGGCAACCCAAGCTCTCTTTTCTTGTTTTCATGTGTGTTGTTTTATTTCTTATCATTCTTGTGTTGTTTCATATCATGATGATTATTTCTTGATATTTTACTCATTTTTGCAGGCTAAATGGTGAAAATTCAAAAAAAAAAAAAAAACAATACAGCAGAGTTTTAATTCCAAAAGAACACCACCCATTTTCAGGAAAGTCCTCTTATTCTACAATTCTCTTAATCATTGAGGACAATGCTTAAGTTTAGGGGGCAGTTCAGGAGTTTAGGATAATTGCTTGTTGCATGAGAAGTTTAATGTTTGTTTGTAGCTTGTTAAGTTTAGCTCATTAACTTGTTTAGTTTATTGATTGTCAAGTTTAGTGATGAACTATGTGCATGTTTGAAAAAAATGAATATTAGAATATGTACATTTGTTTACATGTCTAAACATCAAAAATTGGTTTTATTTACTTTATGAGGTCTTGTGAATCTTGATGCATTAAGTAGTTTGTTAAATTATATTTAATTATTTAGAGACAGTTTATAAGGTCTAGTTATTTCCTAAATGATTCCACCAACCTCTAGAACGTGTTTGATCACTAGTCGAGGCAAAATCTTAGGTGGCATAGCATTTACGAGATGATTTAGGTCATTTTTGGACTGTTTGAGCCTTTGAAGCCAACCTATAGTTAAATTATACCCTAATGTCCCCTCTTGAGCCTATTAAAATAATTATTTGGACACCCTGTACAATTATCGATCTTTATGAAAAAAAATCTAATATTCTACCATTTTTCTTCTCATTCACACAATCATTCTTGAATGAATTGTTATATTAAAAAAATAAAATAAAGAGAAGAAAATATTAAAAGAGGATAAAAATAAAGAGATTATGAATTAAGGTGTATGATTTGAACTCCCTAAAATAAATAGACCCCCATTGCATACAACAAAAGAAATAAGTTTGGAGGTAATCCAAGATCAAAAAGAAGAAAAATAAAATGTTCAATAAAGAAAAATGAAGGGGTTGATGAAGAAGTTGATTCTCATTCATAAAGGTTATAGTATGATTGTGTAAAATGGGTAATTTTTAGCTACAATTTTCATATTTTCCCACCATTAACCAAAACCTCACAATACAAGCTCTAGAAGTTCTTTTGATCTTTGATGCTATGATCTACCTACATTAGTGGAGACTAGTGTAAAAAATAAACCTATGGAGTTTGGTAAGCACTTCAAAAGTGGATCAAATATGATTAGTTGGCCTTATAAACCTATCCAGATGATAAATAAAAGTTGATAAACTACTACTTTTACACTCACACACACAAGACCATGAAGTTAAGCGAAACCAATATGCATGTTAATATGTAAACTTGGTATATTTTTCTAATATTTTGAGATAAGATGTTAGAAAAATCTTTCTTGACTTTGGTTACCTAATTCATAGAGGGGTTGTTATTGAGAATTTATGTTTGTTGTTTCAAGACAAACAAATCTTCAAGTTTAGGGGTATTTGATAATTTGGTTTTATATCAATAATTCATATATTTTTTTATTAACATTTATTTTCAAGTATTTATGTTACTTTTTATGCATTTAGTTTGAAATCTTGTAGATAATGGCAAAATAATAAGAAAATGGAAAGAAACAAAAACTTGGTTGAAATTTGAAAGAACCCGCATTGTGTTGCTACTGATGGCAGTATTTGTATTTCAATCATAAGTCTTTGCTCCAATATCATATTGACTTGATTCTTGATCCATTAGAAATCCAAGAGATATATATACAACTTTCATGTTTACCACAAAATCTAGTTCCTTCGATTTCAATGATAAACATCAAGTTTAAAAGTCAACATTGGACTAAAACTTTCTGGTATGACATATTTTGGTATTTTAGACATAACTCTATGCAAAAATGTCATATTGAGATCATTCATGAAGATATAGAAATATAAGAGATAGGGATACAATTTCTAAGAAGATATAAAAAGCGATTTTGGTTTAAAAAGTGGTAAAACATCGACCGAAAGAAAGAAGCTGCAGATGCTATAGAAACTGGTTTTAGACAGAATGTTTAGCGCCTAGGCGCTGCCATGCGGATAAAAGGTGGAAAATTGGCTTTTTTTCCTCTTTAGGCCATCTCCTATCTAATTTTAAGAATCCCAAAGATCCTACAAAGGCATGCTTAGATGGGAGAAGGTATTTTGGACAGAAGGAGGTGTGCTGGACAGAGAGAGCCATTCTTGAAGGCAAGAGAGTCATTCTTAGAGACAAGGAGAGCTTCAGCCATTCCTCTCACTTCACAAATTGGTGAAAAAATTTAATGTTCTTTTTATGTATTTCTTGAAATTATATTCATACATGATGAACTAAACTTTTCTTTCTAGAGGATGATGTAACCTTATTTGATCATATGTTTTGAATTCCAAACAATATTAGTTCAAGTTATTTATTTTATTTGTGTTGTCTTGCTTAGTATAGTATCTTGATTATTTGGCCATTAATTGAGATTGTTGATGTATGAGATTCGATACTCAAAAGAGAGAAGATTATACATGATCATAAGGATAACACAACCTAGGAATCATAGAATTGAGAAGCTTATGAACCATTTGAAGTTTTGAAGAATAATTCATTGAACTTTAGTAGAGTTTTAGTAGAAATATTGAAATTCATGTTGAAACTCAAAGGCAATTCGACACTCGAGAGAGGGAATTGATGAGTTTAAGAATTCTTAACTTACATATGTTGTTGACTTGAATTGGTATATTTTGGAAGGAAGAACATAGGTGATAATTAGGTGAGTCATTTCTCTAGAATTTCTTGTTTATAAGGTGTTTATTACTTCTAAGAACTCCACTCTTGTCTTTTGCAAATTTTATCTTATTATACTCTATTTACAAATCATCACTTGATTTTCTAGATTAAATTTGAACTATTTTAACTACGGTACTTGTTTATTACAATCCTTGTGGATACTGAATTCAACTCATCGTTGTATTAAAACTTGACACCTTACATTTGCAGTTTGCAAAATATCTCACGAACACATACGCAACAAAAATTTAAAAAATTTCAACAATTAAAATGAAAGCATAAATCACATGTATAAAAGCTAATACCGAATTCAATGCAATTTTTGATTTTGTATTTCGGATTGTTCGCTTAATTAAATAAAACAACTTAGTTTCAAGATTATACCTTTCAATCAATCCGGTTGTTGTAGGGTGTAAAGAAATTCAGATTCCTCAAGCTTCTCACGAACTCCTTCAATGGAATCATCTCACTAAGAACTCCAAGTGTAGCTCCTCAAGTAGTATCCATATTTCAAGCAAATCCTCAAGCACCAAATTCTAGCTAACGAATTTAGTCTTCTTGTTTCTAATCTAATTTGGGAGTGAAGAACAATTCTTCAAACGAACAAGTTATTAGAAGAATTGCACTTTTATCAAAAAGGGATGGAACATTTTTGATGGAATGATGTTTCTTGTAGAAGAAAAATAAAACACAAGAGATGGAGAGGGAGAGAAGTCTTGGCTGAAATCTACAGTGCAAGACTAGTGAATTTTCGGTCCCCTTGTGTATCTATGTACCTAAGGTGGTCTTGACCTAATCCCATTAGGTCTCCAACTCTTTCTTTCCTTATCCTCATACATTTTCTAATCCAAATAGGAAATCTTCTCCTTCCTTATCTCTTGCTTCTTTCTTTCTCTCCAACACAAAGACTTTTCCATCTTTTATTAGGAGGCTTTAATTCTTGTAATTAAAACTCCTATTGGGCCTCTAACCCTATGGGCTTGGACTTCAATTTTTTTGATTTCCACCAATTAATAAAACCCCAATATAATTAACTAATTTAATTAATTAATTAATTAATTAATTAATTTCATAAAAGGCCACCTAATCAAATTAGGCCCAATTAAAATGATCTTATTATTTTAGTTAGTTAAATTAATTTAACCCTGGCTAATTAATTGATCTAATCAATTAATTAACTCACTCCTATGTGCCCCTAATCTTTATTATGTCTAAATAATCTTATTATTTTTTTGGATGAATTGATTTAACCCCTTAAGTTAATTCTAGCACAAGTTAATTAATCACCATTAATTAATTTAATCCAATACCTTGTATCACATTAGATTAGAAGTAGATCATCTGAATTTGTGTGTGACCCATTAGGTTCACAACTAAGCTAATAGTGGGCTTGCAACATTTGCAACTTATGAATAAATTAATTTGTGTGCTTCATAGAAATAACTATGATCCTACTTCAAGTCACATTAATCCTTTGATGATTCATTAGAAAACCCTACATCTAGTATTCATTTTGCCTTAGGTATGATATTTAGATCAAGAATTATGAAAATACAGGAGATTCACCTATTCAACCAGATAGGTGACGGATCATTTATTGGCCACTCATTTACTTTTATACATGAAGATCATACACCCAACGTGAATCCCTTATGATTGTCATGCATTCAGAAAATACATCAAAATGTATGATATCATGCACAAGGCCACCATGATGCCTCAAGTCTAAGGACTACTTAATGCACTATCATAACTAGAAAATTCTAATTTGACAAACAATATTCCCAATCAAGAATTTCCCATAGGCCGTTTGGTGTACTTGTTCCCTAACAAGCACCTACACACATGCATTAGCATCTCTATGCCAATGTCTATGGAATGAGACATTCTCCTTTTGAGCATGTATCCTATGTGTAAGTCTATCAGACTTATCGATATCCTATCTTATTGTACCCTTGACTCGAAACAAGTTTAAGATCAAAGCCAAAGAGGCATGTTCCATGATCGCCATTGATAAGTGCATGTTTCTATATATTTTTATATAAATTCCTTTACACTTTCCTTCTTTATTTTATTAATAGTGTATTTTTATCAATATTTTGTGTTTTATAGAAATTTGGGAATCAATGGACAAAAAGAGATCAAAAGGAGCCTAAATAAAATCAAATAAGATGACTCGTTTTATGAGCAAATTAGGAGATAATCTTTCATTGGATCTAAAAAGAATCACAATTAGAAGAAAATGGCCATTTTTTCAGAAGTCCATAATGTGTAGATCACAATATCTACAAGAAATCACTTGAACTTTGAAAGTGTTGGGCTTGCAATAAATTCAAAATCGCAATTTCTAGACTTGGGCAAGTTTATTATTTTGGGCATCACTTGGGGCTCAAAAGCCCTTTTCACTTGAATCCTGATCCATTGGAAAGTAAGATAGAGAGCTACAACTTTGTTGTTGGAAGCTCAGCCCAATTCGGCCTTAATCAAAGTAGACAATTTGTCTAAATGTCTATATAGGAAGAAATCTCCTGTGCAGATACATCTCCTGTGCAGATACATCTCCTTAAATCAAGCATACTTTTCTCCTCATGATTGAAATCAAGTGAATAAAGCTGAAAACGAAACCAACACATGGTGCTACAGCTTTGTAGAAGACCATAACAACTAATTTAGCTATTAACAAAGAGAAAAACTAGTTAAAAAATGTGGGTAGGTCGATTGGAAGATTTTCAGCATATGACAACCCCAAGTTTTTTAGGAATAACTTGTGCCTCACATATTGAAATGATGTGATTCAAGTTAAAAATGAAGCTAACAGAAAAGACACAATTTTCATGTTGATAACTTTTTGAAAATCAGCTGATTTCATGGAGAAAAATATGTGATGATATTCAAATCCAAGAAGGACATGTGAATTTAGAGCAAATTTGGAGTGAATTTGGAAATACCATTTTAGAGCACTCTTCTAATATAAATAGAGCCTCTTACCTCATTGGGAACACACAGAAAATCTACAAAGAGGAAAGAGCTTTAGGTTCTAAAAATATCAGAGAAGAAGAGGGTTTTAAAAGGGGAGATTCATCTACCAGTTGTGTATAAATATATACTTGTTCCTAAAAACAAGTGTTGGCATAAAACATAATTTTAGACAGTAAGACAATATCATTATCACCTTAATGCATGAGTTATCTATCAATATCTTCCCACTAGAACCTTCATTGTGTATGGATTCCGATAATATAATTTAAAAATAGGTAAAAAGAATAATAAAAGATTATTCCTTTATCCAAAAATCAAGAGCGAATCCCTAATCCTCAGTATTTTATTACTTTGATTTCTTAATTATAACATATTATTATTAGTAAGTTGAGTCTTTAGTTATAAAATCTATAATAAATTAATTAGCTTTGGTCTTTATGGGATCGACCCTTACTTGCACTATACTTGTAAAATTATTTTAGTAGTAAGGTTTTAATTTGGTATGCTTAATGACATGCATTAAATTTTGGCGTTGTTGTCGGGGATCAAGCATTTAATTGACTTATTGTCATTTTCAAGTTTTCCATTTTTTTCATATATTTTATCTTGATAGTTCAATTTGGTTTCTTTTCTTGTTATTGTTAGGTTGTTTATGTGATTGGAGGATTTTAAGCTGATTCAAATTAGTTTGACAACACTGTTGCCAACTTTGCCTATACCTCCAATCAATTAACCTCCTCAGCTCGAGTTTGAAACTACTCCTCTTACTCTTGAAAAGGGTAAGATAAGTTTTCAAGTTTGTAACTATTTCTCCTTTGTAAATACGGTATGTTTAATTTTTTTTCTAACTTTGTTTGTTTTGTAGGCTTTCTTTTTTTATTTTTTCTGTTTCCCAATTAAGTGGTGGATAACAGAACTCCATGGCTAATGAAGTCGGACTAATCAGTTTCCAAACAACTAATACAGAAAAGAAAAAAATTGTACAAAGTTTGTCTCTTTCTCTTTCCTTATTTTTTTTTCAAAATGGATGATGTCTTTCTAACTCTTAAGAAGCGATTTTTTTTTTCTCTTGAAAATGCAATCTTAAACATTTACCAAACTAGAATTGAAAGATTAAGTATGCTTATGCATAAGGGCATCCTAGGAGACATACGATGGATAATTGAAGCAAAAGTAAGAGTAGCAGGTGAGTTTTCAAACTTACTCACTAGATACATGTCTGGTTTAGGTAAAAGTTCATGTGTAAAAAAATAAAGGGCGAAAAAAATGCAAGTTTGTCACAGATGTGCTTAATGAACTTGTAACACAAAGTGTCATTCCTTAGGAATAATTTCTAAAAATCGAGAAGATAAAATTCAATTCATTAAGGATGGATTGAGTAAAGAGTCTATAGATGATATTCTATTGACTCTTGAAAAGCATCCTTGTGGATTAGTGCATCGTGCAATACTTGATTTATGGAATCACTTCTGGATTTGAAGTAGCTAATATGTGAGCCACAGTTACAACTATATGTACATTCATGTATAAGTAGCTAATTTGTAAATTTTGTATCCTTATTTTCAACCTTTCTAATAAAAGAAAAAGATGTGTAATAAATGCATTCCCTATTCATACCTCAATAAATTGCACCGTACTCACTTCATTTTTGCACAACTCACTTTCAAAAATGAAAAGAAAAAAATGGAAGGGTATTTCACTCACAAATTCAACTGTATTTGTATCTTTTGTGGAGCTAATTCAGGAAAAAATGTGAATTTATAGAAGCAACCAATAATCTTGGTAGAACTCTAGCAAAAAGAAAAATGTATTTAGTGTATGGGGGAGGCAGTTTGGGTTAATGGGGAGTGTTGCTACTTCTGCTCATGTAGGAAAAGTTAAAGTCTTAGGAGTTATCTCAAAACCTTTAACAGTATATAATATCATAGGTATGATAATCGGAAATGAGCTAAAAGTGTCACATATTTAGGGCAGAATGCCAACATGTTAAATAATGTGGATTTATTCATCACCCTACCTGGTGGTTTTGGTATACTGGAGGAGTTATTCCAAGTTGTCTCCTAGGCACAATTCAATGTTCACTAGAAATGTGTTGATATTCTTAATGTTAATGGTTTCTTTAATGGATTGCTATCTTTCATAGATTATGCTATGGAAAAAAATTTTACTTCACTATCTGTGAGACGAATCCTCATTTCTTTACCAACAAATAGCCAATTGATTGATCTAGCATATGTGTCAGAACT
Organism: Paulownia fortunei; assembly: GCA_019321725.1. NCBI lineage: Eukaryota > Viridiplantae > Streptophyta > Magnoliopsida > Lamiales > Paulowniaceae > Paulownia > Paulownia fortunei. Next base: position 15,553,391 of record CM033107.1, on the reverse strand, counting down.
TGATCCAGCCTTGCCTTGTGTGGATTGGTCTAAAAGGGACAGTGGTCGAAAATGAAAAATAAATTTGACTCTCAGTCTGTAAAATTTATCCTTAATGGTTTTGACTAACTGTGTGTATATTTTGTTGTTTCAACTTTATTTTTCAATAAGTCACATTTCAAGTGATATCTTTTAAGCTCTAATTTCCTATCTATTTTTGACATTAGGGACAATGTCTCGATTAGATGGGGCAATTGGGGATAGTTGATATCATGTCTGGTGTGTTCAATATGTGCTTTCCTTACTTTTCTAAAAAAAAATCAAGTGCATTTTCTTTTGGGTCCATTGAAACCATGAAAAAGGGTAGCAGAGTAAAGAGTAACTTTAATACTCTTGACACGTACCTCTATCTTTTTTTTTTTGCATAACATGGCATGTTTGTGATGTTTTTAACTAAAATTTCTTGAATTGTCAATTGTTTTAGACTTCAATAACTAAAATTGAGCATGAATAATGTGGTTGTGATTATTAATGCGTGTTGTTTTGGGCCTTGATGTTGTTCTTTGGTTGATATATATTTTGTGATAATTATACTTAAATCTTTTTTGTACATAAAGTTATGTTATTCGAGATGGAGACAAGCGTATCAAAATAGGTAGTTCTTATGCCCTCGCTTTATCATCACTTGGATTTTCGACACGTAGGGGTGGAGTGTTAGAATTTTTTCTTTTTGGTTTATCGAGGTGAACGACTGATTGAGCACCGCTTGAAAAATAATTAAGGTACCAGGCTTTCTAGCACTATGGCCAAATCAACTTGTTCCCCATGTGATGTTCCAAGAGAACATTCCCCATAGTAAGCCATTTTGGGCATTTCAATGAATAAGCTTTTTATATAGTAACCATATCTTCTTATCTAGACTAAATATATTATTATCCTACCCTTGTTCTAAAAATAATTTGGAGCTTAAGATACATTCTATTGACAAGGTGAGCTTGCAAAAAAAAAATATGGGTTGGAATAGAAGATAAGTGTGGAGGAGTTCAAAGAAAAAAAATAAATAAATAAAAAAGAAATAAAATTTTGCAATATGTTGAATAAAAATATTATGAGTTGAAACTAAAAATAGGATGTTGCAAAGTCAATAAGAATGATGAAGAGGAGTCCAACTCAATAATAATAGGCCCCGGTGTTGAAATTCATAGTATATGAGAATTCTCCATTAATGAACTCTATGTTTCTAACCCCATGAAGTTTTTAGAACATTTGTTGCATCTTATCCTTTCACTTGTTAGCTATATCATACCCTTTGGCCCCATTACAATCTTTGTTGAAGGCCTTTTGATTTTATATGATTCCTTCGGTGTAGTGGAAATTTGTATCAAAGGAGGAACCTATAATGTTCAACTTTTCTAATATAGAGAAGTTCTATGGGAATTTACTTATTTGAAGCATGCATCGTTTCATTACTGTTGGCATTAGCTATTCACACACACAGTTGAGTGTGATTATTATGAAAATATATTGTCTTTTGAATTACTAAGGGTTAGATTCAACAATTGTTTGATTTCATTTCCATATTACTTTGTTGCTTTCTGAGATTAAAGGTTGGAAGTCAATTATCATAGGTGTTTGTGGGTATCACCATTGGAAGCCCTCACAAGACTATAACTCATCCTTTATGGGTCATCTAGGGGTTTAAGAACTTGTTGCATATGCTAAATGCAATTGTGATTTTCTATAAAAGTGGATTAGTTTAAGTTTTGTTTAGGTTTGCTCGAGGACGAGAAAATGGTTAAGTGTGGGGAATTTGATAAGTGCATTTTTTTATATCAATTCCTTTACACTTTCCTTTCTTTATTTTTATTAATATTATAATTTTATTAATGTTTTGTGTTTTATAGGAATTTGAGAATCAATAGACAAAAAAAGATCAAAATGAGCCAAAATGAAACCAAATAAGACGACACATTGATAAGTGCATATTTTTTATATTTTTATATCAAATCCTTTATATTTTCCTTATTTTATTCTTGTTAATATTGAGGTTTTATTAATGTTTAGTGTTAGGGAATCAATGAACAAAAAAAGATCAAAAATAGCCAAAATAAAACCAAAGAAGACAACACGTTTCGTGAGCAAGTTGGGAGATAATATTTTTTTTTATCAAAGAAGCATCACAATTAGAAGAAAATGACCATTTTTCCCTAAGTCCATCATGTTTAGATCAGAATATATGCAAGAAATCACTTAAACTTTGCAAGTGATTATTGGACTTGCATTAAATTTAAAATCAACATGTTTCCAAACTTGAGCAATTTTTATATTTTGGGCATAACTCCATGCTCAAAAGCCTTATGGATCTGAATCTTATGGCATTTGAAATTTAAGAAATAGAACTACAACTTTGATGTTGGAAGCTCAGCCCAATTCAACCTTGATAAAAGCAAAAAAATCATCCAAATATTTGTATTGGAAGAAATCTATCTATGCAAACACATCTCCTTAAATCAAGTATAACTTTCTCCCTCGTGATTGGAATCAAGTGATTCAAGTTGAAAATTACTATTCATTTTGACCACTTGTTTAAAATCAGTTGATTCATGGAGAAAAATATGTGACAAAATTTGGATTCAAGTAGGACATATGAATTTAGAACACAATTGAAGTAAATTTAGAGTGCATTTGGAGTGAATTTGGATATTCCAATTTAGAGTACTCTTCTACTATAAATAGGGTCTATTGGATGTCATTTAAGACACACAAAATACCTTGGGGAGGGGGGAAGTAAGTTTTATTATTGTCTTTCTTTAGGTAAAGTTTTCTAGTACTAAAAGAAATATCTTTTGTAGTTTCACTTCTATTTTTAGTCTTTTCTACTTTCATTATGTCTTTTTAACTTTTATTTAGGTAAGAAGAAAGGGTGAGCCTATTGATAAATGAAGAGGAATGGGCATAAAGTTACAAAATGTTTATGGGTGTTGTATTATTATTTTATTTTTTTATTAAAACCCTCATTGTTTAGTGGTGATTCTTGATTTATATATCACTAATGGCGCAACAAGTTCATTTAGCTAAATGTCTAGTTCTACTATACCGATTGCTAACGTGAAATTTTAATTTATTGTAGATAAAGATATGCATAAATACTTAATCTCATAAATAAGTATTAGCATTAAAATACTCCTTGAGTAGTGGTGATCTTGATTTATGTATTATTAATGGCACAACAAATGCTTGAATTCATTTAGCTAAATGTCTTATTCTATTATACTGACTACTAATGTGAAACCTTAATTTATTGTAGACAAATGTGTGCATAAATATACTTGATCCCATAAGCAAGTGTTGGCATTAAGAGATAATTTATAGACAGTAAGATAATTTCATGATCACCTTAATGTATAAGTTATTTGATAACATCTTCCCATTGGAACCTTTATGGTGTATGGATTCCAATAGTGGCAATTAAAAGGGGTAAAAAAATAATAAATAATTGTTCATCTATCTAAAACTTAAAAGCGGATCCCTATTCCTCAATAATTTTATTATTTTGATTTCTTAGTTATAGCACAAATTTTTCTTTAAAATGTAAACCACATAAAGCCCATATTTTAAGATATATAATCTTGAAAATAACTTCCCTATATATCGACCTCAGACTCATAAAAAAATTATTACTTGACACAACCTACACTTGGCTACAACTTTGCTGTTGGAAGATAAGCTCAATTCGGCATTGTTAAAAGCAGACAATTCGTCTAAGTGTCTACATTGGAAGAAATCTTCCTATGCAGACACGTCTCCTTAAATCAAGTATAATTTTCTCCCTCATGATTGAAATCAAGTGAAACAAGCTGGAAAAGAAAGCCAACACATGATTCTACAGCTTTATAAAAGACCATAACAACTAATTTAGTTGTTAACAAAGGGAAAAAGTAATCAAAAGATATAGGTAGGTTTTTTGGAAGATTTTTAACATCTAACAACCCCTTGTATTTTAGGTATAACTTGTGCCTCACGTATTAGAATGATATGATTCAAGTTGAAAAATAAAGATAACAGATAAATACACAACTTTCATGTTGTCCATGTTTCCAAAATTGGCTAATTTCATAAAGAAAAATGTGTGAAAATATTCAAATCCATGTGAATTTAGAGCAAATTTGAAGCAAATTTGGAGTGAATTTGGAGATGCCAATTTAGGGTACTCTTCTACTGTAAATAAAGCCTTTTGGATGTCATTGGGAACACATGAAAAATCTAAAAAAAGTAGAGAGCTTTAGGTTCCAAAAATAGAAGAGGTGAAGAGGGTTTTAAAAGGGGAGATTCATCTACCAAGGGAATTCATCCATATTGGTGTTCTTATTCCCCTTTTCTCTTTTCAATTTCTTGAATTCCTAATGTTGTTAGTTTTATTTTTCTTGTTATTTTCAAGTATGCTAGACTAAATCTACAATGTTGTTAAGAGTGATCTCAAAACCCTGGACATTAATTCGTACAATTGAGTAATATTAATATCAATTCACAATTAATTGTGAATGAAACCTTAACCAAAGATTCATCATTTTTGTGTCCATTTATTTGATTTTCATTAATTGGCATATTCTATTTTAATTTTATTTTCTACAAATTAGTTAATCAAATCAAACCTACATAAAGTTTTCTAGTTATAATAAAAATGTCTTCTTTAGTTTCTTTTTATATTTAGTTTTCTTTATTTTCATTATGTCTTTTTAAATTTCATTAAATTGAGGAGAAAGGGTGAACCTCTTATAGAGGAAGAGGAACGGTTATAAAAATACATAACATTTAAATTTATTATGTTATTATCTTAATTTATGATTAAACCCTCCTAGTTTAGTGGTGGTTCTTGATTTATATATTATTAAAGAACAATAAATATTTAGGTTCATTTAGCTAAATGTCTGGTTCTACTATACCAACTATATAAAACCTTGATCTATTGTAGACAAAGGTGTGCATAAAATATACTTAATCCCATAAATAAGTATTGACGTTAAAAGATAATTTACAGACAGTAAGACAATGTTATTATTATCTTAATGCATGAGTTATCTGATAATATCTTCCATTAGAACCTTCATTGTGTATGGATTCCAATAGTGACATTTAAAAAGAAGTAAAAATAATAATAAATAATCGATCATCTATCCAAAACTCAAGAGTGGGTCCCTAACCCTCAGTATTTTATTATTTTGATTTCTTAATTATAACATATTATTAGTGAGTTGAGTCTTTAGTTATAGAATCGATAATAAATTAGTTAGCATTGGTTTTCGTGGGATCGACCCTTACTCGCACTATACTTATAAAATTATTTTAGTAGTAAGGTTTTAATTTGGTATGCTTAACACATGCACCAACTATTCAACCATTATATGCACAACCATGCCCCGTAACTATTTATGATCTAGGGATTTCATCTAATTGACAAGATAATTAAAGATAAAAAAATGTCTTTTATTCAATAAACATCATAAAATAAGCTTGTTTTTACAAGAGTATAAAAGCTCGCCATTAATTGGCTGGTCAGGCATTACTCTAACAAATTCATCAAAAGATTAATTTGACTTAAAATGAAATTATAGTTATTAAGTCAAGATAGGATTTCGACTAATAATACATGCCCTAGACTTAATCAGAGATTATTTTATGGAAGGACCATATTTGCATGGTATTTGTAACTGAGATAGATTCACCTGTTATTCACGAAAGAATATGTAGTCAAGATGCATTGCTATGTGTTTCTCTTGACTTGTAAAGTTCTTGAAATTAAGGAGTTAACTCTAAGTGAATTAATTAATTGAATTAACTACTAGCTTAGTTATGAATCTAAGGGATCACACAAAACGGGATAGTCCACATCTAATCTAATTCTATGATCCAAGGTGTTAGATTAAATTAATTAATGAAGATTAATTAACTTGAGCTGGAATTAATTTAAAGAGTTAATTAATTAATTCAATTAAAATAATATGATTATTTAATTAAACTTAATTAATTAATTGATTAGATCAATTAATTAATAGGCTTTGAATTGATTTAATGAGTTAAATTAATTTAACCAATTAAAATAATAAAAATTATTGTAATTTGGCCTAACTTGATTGGGTAGCCTCTTGGAACCAATTAATTATTTGATTGGATCAATTAATTAATATGGGTTTGATTAATTGATGGGGATCAATTAATTGAACATGTAATTATTTAAAAGTCCAAGCCCATGGTCCAACTAAAAGGCTTGAAAAAGAAGACTTGGTATGTATAGATATACACTTGAGGGAGCGGAAAATAACAATTAATTAGTGCTAAAAAATTTGCCCCCCCCCCCCTCACTTTCTCTCTTTTATTTTATTCTCTCCATCAAATGTTCCAATTTTATTTCAATTTAATTCTCTAAACAAAAGTTGTTTTTGGAATTGAATTGCGCTTCAAAATGTAGACTAGTATAAGGGACATTGATTCACTAGCAAGGATCAATCATTCGTGGACTTGTCCGGCGTGTGGATATACTTGGAGGCAAGACAATTGGATACCTTGCGAACCAGTTTCAACCAGGTTGTTAGGAATTTGAATTCCTCCACTCCCTATATCAGTCAGAATGCATTCAGGTATAATTCGCGAACTTATTTTTAATTGTTAACAAAAGTAAATTGAACACAACCGAAAAACTTATGTTGCTTCCCAGGATGCATATTTGATATGTACATTTTATTGAGTTTTGTTAAAAAAAATTTGATAAATTTCTACTGCGTTACCCATCTCGGGATATAGAAATCCAACAGTTGTACTAGCTGGTTTGGCTTTTTTCAATTAATGATACTTATCGTACCTCATAAAAAAAAGGGTATAGACACGAAAAAATTGTAGTCAATTATGCATTGATATGTGCAATATTTTTTATTTATCAATTTAATATTTTTTATTTATTTTTGGAATTATCATTGAATTCCAAGATTAAATAAGGAATTCAATTAATAAGCAAGTAAAATATTACCATGGATGAAGTTGTGATATTTTAGCAATTCAAATCATATCTTGATTATGAAAGTGAATGTTAATATTTTGGTGATCCAAATCGTATCTTGTGATTAAGAAAATAAATACCAATCAAATTATGCAAGAGCAATTAAATAGTGCTATTTTATGGCAAGAGCTCACATCCTACAAATATAAATAGGGATCATCTCCAAGGAGTTAGAAACAACAACAACAAGTCTACATTCAAGCAAGGGAGACATTGGAGGAGGTTCCGAAATTCTCTCAACACAAGTCCATCAAATTCAAGGAAATCCACAGTGTTCAAGGTGAATATCAAAGCATTTATTGCCGAGCTCATCAAATTATGGCGTTTAATTTGTGATTAAAGTATTAAACCCTCGAATTATCGTTATCGAATGATAAATTAAATTTAGAGGAGATCAAGTCATCTATTCTACGTTCAAAGTATTAAATTTTAAAATTCTTATTTTTGAAAAGAAAAATAAGAGGATCAAGGAGATATTGTATTTGCATACATTCTTTTAATTCAATAAAATTTTATTTGTATAATTCTTCTTATTTGTAATTTTATTTTGCAGACACGAATTTGGGTTATAAGTTTCTGGCAAGCCCGGTAGGACGATCTTTACCTCTCATCTCATCTCTTATAAATCAAGTTCGAAGTTCAAATGGACAATGAAGGACAATCACTCCAACTTCACCAATATCAAAATACAAGCATGAGATGGCAAATGGAGGCGGTCTCATATCTTCAGTCAAATTCCATCCAAATAATGACTGTGTTCAATGTCACCACTCAAAATTCCATTTAAAAGGGGTAAATAGAGTCGGTTTTCTATGCCACCACTCAAATTTCATTCAAAGAGGGCAAATGGAGGTGACGTTCCATGCCATCACTCAAATTCCACTCAAATGGGGTAAATGAAGACGGTGTTCCATGTCTTTGCTCAAAATTCCATTCAAAAGGGGCAATGAAGGCAGTGTTTCATTTCTTCCTTGAAAATTCCATTCAAATGGGACAACAAAGACGATGTTCCATATCTTCAGTCAAATTTCATCCAAATGAGGGCAAATGAAGGCAACCTTTTATGTCTTTATTCAAATTCTATTCAAAGTGGGCAAATGAAGACAATATTTCATGTCTTAACTCAAATTCCATTTCAAGGGGACAATTGAAGATGGTATTCCATATCTTCACCCAAATTTCATTCAAATGGGACTGAAGTTGTTAAAAGCTAATTCCCAACAAATGAAAAAAAAAGGTGGAATCATTTTTAACTTTCTAATGCTCCTAGACAATAGCATAAACTATCCAAATATTTCAAATCAAATATTGTTTAATACTCCTAGATACGAGCATAAACTATCTAAATTTTTTAAAATTAAAATCTTCTCAAGTGCTCCTTGATAAGAGTATAGAATGTCTGTAATGCTCCTTAACAAGACTTTAAAATATCTAGAAATCACGTTCGAATTGAATACTTCTTGATACAAGTATAAACTATCTAACAAATTTCAAATTCAAATAGAGACTGTTTGATACGAGTATAAACTATCTACAAATTTTATATAAATTCAAGTCAAGAACTCTTTGATATGAGAATAAATTGTCTATAAATTCAAATTAAGTCAAAAACTCATTGATATGAGGATAAACTAACTACAAATCCAAACCAATTCAACAGAAAAACTCCTTGATGTGAGGATAAATTGTCTATAAGTTCAAATCAATTCAAATGAAGAACTCCGTGATATGAGTTTAAACTATCTCTATGTTTTAAGTAAATCGTAGTTACTTGATCCTCGCGATGAATGATTTCAATACTTATTCACTTTTCACATTTGTTGAAATAAATGCACATGAATAAGTCTCGAGGGGCATTTGTAGACATGAAAAATTTGTAGCTAATTATGCATTGATATGTGTATGTATTTTATTTATCATTTTATATTTTTGTTTATTTTGAAGTATCATTGAATTCTAAGATTAATTAAGATATTTAATTTATAAGCAAATTAAATATTACCATGGATGAAATTGTAATATTTTGACAATTCAAATCATATCTAAAAAGTATGGAAGTGAATGCCAATATTTTTGTAGTCCAAATCACATTTTGCGATTAGAAAATAACTGTCAATCAAATCATAAAAAGCCAATCAAATCGTACTACTTTATCAAATAATTATGGCAAAAAGAGCTCATATTACAATTATAAATAGGGATTATCTCCAAGGAGTTAGAAACAACAACAACAATTCTACATTCAAGCAAGGGAGACATTGAAAGAAGTTAGGAAATTCTTTTAACGCAAATCCAACAAATTCAAGGAGATTTCCGATGTTGAAGGTGAATATCAAGTTGTTTGTTGTCGAGCTCATCAAATCATGACGTTTAATTCGATATTAAGGTGCTAAACCTTCAAATTAATATTATCGAATGACAAATCAAATTTGAAGAAAATCAAGTCACCAATTCCCGAAGTATTAAATTCCTAAATCCTTCTTTTGAAGAGAAGAGTCAAAAAGATCAAGGAGAGTTTGTATTCATATATATTCTTTCAATTCAATAAAATTTTATTTGTACAATTTTTTTATTTGTAATTTTATTTTGCAAACACGAAATTTGAGTTACAAAGGAAAAGAAAGAAAGATGGATGATAAGCAAGATACTGATTGAATAAGAGTGTACTCGAGTGTTACACCAATCTGATAGGCATGTTGGCTACAACTTCAGAAGGGAATAAGAAATGTTGGATTTTTTTGCAACAAGATAAAAGCATATGAAAATTCAATCTAATTTTATTGCAGATGCAAATGAATGACAAAGCTCCATCCTGATTACAAAATTTACAGTTTCCATGTGTTGACCTAATTAACCTCATACAAATCATCTCCTCTGAAAGTTAAAAGATTTTATTGCGAAAGCAAAAATCACAGCAAATAACATACAAAATCCAACCACCATAAATCCTGCAATGCCAATGAAATCATGCCTGAATCCGAAAACATTCTTAATTAATAGCCTCGTTGACAACACCTGCACTCCATCCGAAAGTTTCACAAGTTTTTCACTGTCAGCAAATTGAGAAGCAACGAGGCCATAGAGACTCCAAGCTACAGGGTTTGCCCAATAATACCATCTCCACCATATTGGAATTCTCTGCAGCAATATAAAAGAAAAGAATATACATGTTTCAGAATATAGATTTATGGCAACATGATTTCTCGTTATAAAAATGCTTTCTCCTTCTCCCTCTTTCATTTTTATTTATTAGAACTGGGAAAGGTGACTATTTTTTATTTATTTATTTATTTTGATGATACTTCAGAACCATTAACATGTACTCTAAATCAGGAGGAAACAGTTTTACGTCGTTACCTTGTGGGGTATCATGAATCCGCTGAAGAGATTCCAAAGCATGTAGAAAGGGGCAGCAATAATGGCAGCGACATTGTGGTTGGGCGTGACAGCAGTTGTCATCATGCCATAAAAGGTGAAATACAACATAGTGAAGTACATAAAAAACGTGTACCACACAAATTTGGAAGCAGCCCACTCAAAGGAGGCCAATGAGTAAAATATTGTGCAGTAAATTAGTGCCTGCGTGAATACATAAGGAAACTCAATAGCAACCTGCACAAGAGAAGACATCATTTTATGGACCAGAGAGAAAGGCAGCAAACTAAACAGAGTGAAATTAAGTGAGAAGTAGCGAAAGCAACACCTGAGCAAATGCAAATGGCAAAGCTGAATATGTTCCTGCTGCTCTCTCTCTATATGAAACAAATCTTTCAACAGAAACAACTGGTTGAACAGCAGTGCCATTGGTAACTCCAATGAACAGCACTGCTGCATACATTGATCCCATAGCATTAAAAATGTCCTGCTGTGTATCCCTACAGTACATTAAAAAGCATATGAACTTGGGAAAATCTGTGAGACATGGTAGAAATATATAAGCAACAAGCGAGGAAGCTACTTTACAGTTAATTTTCCACATATAAAAAGTAACCCTGCATAAATACCATGCAAGAGGTCTATGATTCATTCATTGTTATGCATGGATATCATGATGGTAAGATCCTAAAATTTAACATCTGAGAAGAAATAAAAGATAGCATTCAAATTATTCAAGTTAGTTGAGGTCATATGTAAAAAGTCAAAATTGCTATTTTCTTATGACGACTGTTCATTCGTTATTGCACTTCTTCAAAGATCTTGGATCAGATCCTTAATGGGCTTCCTTAAACTTCTGGAACTACAGCTGTAATGCGTTTTCCTTCTCTTGGAGTCACAATATTATATGTTTTCAATTACTGTGATTATATCTATTGCATGTCCGAACAATTTCCAGTAGCGTTAGTTCGAGCACCAGTACAATGTAAACAGGTGTCAGAAAGTTCAAACCCCAACTGTGGAATTAAAGCAAGCCACATCTCAATATGCAATCCGCTTCAGTAGTTCAAGTAGTTCAACATAAGTCCTCCATGTAATATTGACTGGCATCTTCTAATTATTAATCGATGTTATAAGGAAAGAACAATTTTGGTGGGTATAATAAAGTGTTTAAGTCTTTCTGGCAAACATCAATAACAAGATTTAGTTATTTTAATTTCTTAAACCTGACAAATAATGCTGATGTGACTGAATTTAACAACCAATAACTCGTGGAACTTCAAAAAGTAAAAAACACTAAGAACTGCTCGAAAACAAAAAGAAAGCTACATAATGTAACAAAATAAGTGTCAAACATAAACCTTTTGGAACCAAATTCCCAACATATTGTTCCCAGCATCAGTGATATTATCACTGTGTAGAAGAAGCGAACTGCAGTGTATTGTGGGTTTCGCCAGTAAGATAGGTGCTGCTTCCAGAGGCAAGCCACAAATTGATCAAAATACGACCGCGAATACTTTGTAGGAAAATTAAGATCTTTTGAATCAACAGTTGGTTTGCTTAACCTCTCAACCAACTCTTTATTGAATCTGAAAAATGACAAAGACGCATATAATTTGTGAATTATATCAATTTCAGACAAGAAAAAGCAAGCTCAGAAAAACTGTATCCTGTATGGACATACTGAAATAGGTTAGATTTTCTGTAAACTTCAGCAAAATCAACACCCAGGCGGTTTTCCTCTGCTGATGATGTAACCTCTAACATCCATGTAGCAGGATTATATCCAGGCTTGATCCTTGGTAATCCATCAATCCCCTAAACCGCAGGTGTACAAAACAATTAACTTGCCATTACTAAAACTTCATTACAGCATACACCAGATTGAACTAACAAAATGTCAAATGTCAAACCTCAAAATACTCTATCAGTTTGCTAGACTTGGGACCAAGTGGACCAGCATAAATGAGCTCCCCTCCCCGTTTCATTAATAAAAGCTGCAGCATAAAGTGAGATCAATAGATTATCAGTAAGAAATTAAATAGGGCGATCCAAAAAAAAAAAAAAAAAAAAACTATCTAGAACCAACCAATCTCCTATAATTTATAAATATCCCCTCAATCCCAAAATTGCATGCTAACTGGTGTAGGTGATCAGTAAACTTGACTATTTTTCTAAGTGAAATAATAAATAATATTCTATTCCATTTTTTTTCAATCTAATTGCATAAAACTGAAAAACGTAGCATATAATAAGGTTTGAATTTTAGTAATATTAAAATGGTAAAAAAACTAATTTGATTAGCTAGTTCAAAGATTAAACACTTAGGTGTTGCAGTTTAGCGAAGGAAGCAATAATTTTGGATAGATGGAGTAATAAATACTTGGAAAAAGATGTCAAAAAGTCCATTCTACGACTCAGGCATGTTATCTTTCAACCAGATCACACAGATAAATATCTATATATTATTAGTCTACAGCATTAATAATCGGCCAGTAATAAAGCTGATACTAAGTCAGATATCTCGAAAGAAAGATAAGTAGGACCTCATCAAAGGATTCAAAGATGTCAATGCTGGGTTGATGAATCGTACAAACTATTGTTCTCCCAGTATTTACTATATTCCTCACAGTCCTCATGACAATGGCTGCAGCTCTAGCATCCAACCCTGATGTGGGCTCATCCATAAATACTATAGAAGGGTTGGCTACCAGTTCAACAGCAATAGTAAGGCGTTTTCTTTGCTCGGTAGATAATCCATCAACTCCTGGTAGACCTACCAAAGCTCCTTTCAAAGGAATGAGCTCCACAAGTTCCATCACCTCATCAACAAATGCCTGAGAATGTGAACATCCATAAGTCACCTGATGTCTAGAATGTATAAACAGCAACCAATATTAACTGTACCTTTTGGGTTTGCAAGTCAATATCTGATGGCAAACGCAGCCAAGCAGAGAACAAAAGTGATTCATGAACTGTTAAGCAGGGAGAATGAATATCATTTTGCTCGCAGTACCCTGATATTCTGGCGAAGGTTTCTTGTTTTTTAGGATAACCAGATATATTAATGTTTCCTTGTATAATTCCACCAGTCTTTCTACCAGCTAATACATCCATCAGGGTGGTTTTTCCAGCACCGCTTACTCCAACCAATGCAGTGAGCACACCAGGCCTGAATGCTCCTGTGATGTTATTCAATAACTGCAATTTGTCCTCTGATATGCCTTGCTGCTTCAGTTCCTGAAATGATTAGTACATAACGTATCATGAGGAAAAACATATTGAAGAAATGATGTTTGAGAATTAATGGAGGGTGTACATACCAGGGGCACCTCCACATAGTAACTGATATTGCTGAAAGACATTGAAAGTGGCTGAAAAGGAAGCACCATGCCTCTTTGTTTAAAACTCTTTTCTGAGTAACAAAGTAAATGAAGGCAAGTATATATTAGAGTGCTAGTCCCAACCAGACAATGGAGGCTAGGCACAAGCACCAAAGTATGAATACAAAAGTGTGGGCCTCTTTCAGAATTGCAAACAGAGAAACTAAGTATTCTTACTAGCAAATGAACCCGAGTGCAGTAAAAAGTCTCTTAGCTGGATAACAACAGGTTCTCCTTTCCGCATCTTCTCCCTGTCTTCAAGCTCTTCTTTAGAAACAATAGCTTGACGCTTCCCCAGAGCTTCAGGAGATTTGAAAATTAGACAGAAAAAGCAAATTTAATTTCGTAATGTTTCTTAACTGCAAAAACTTGAGAGTTACAAGGAGGTGTAGACTTACGGTTCAGCTTTGAGAGGAACAAGGTAAAAAGGATATTGAATAAGATGGTATAACCAATCAAAGCACCGATACCAATCCAGTACCAGTAACTTTCCGGGAACAAACTGCGAGTCTTTAGCAATACTTTGCCTAGTGACAAAGTTGAGTTGTCCCCAATTCTCTACATGGATAAGAAGTGTCAACAATATGTTTCTAAGACCCAATAAATTATACTTTTTTTTTTTTGAGAAATCTCACAATATTGAATACGAGGGAAGTTTCTAAAACATTAGACGCTGTTTATTGACACGAAGTATAACATAAATCTACAGTTGATTCCAAACTATGCTTTCCAAAGTTATGTTAAACTTAGCTGTGCTTCACAAAACTTTTTCTCATAAACAGTTATGTGTCACACAGCCAAGAAACTGCTTGATTAATTAGACATCTATATTATTTTTTCCAAGTTCAAGCACAATCCTCTCCAATTTACAAGGACAGCGAGAGTTATTTGGTTTTTTCCGTTTTCTTGTTTTAGTTACAATTGAAACACAGGAATTCTACAAATCGCATGGTCGTTTATCATACTGTAAACAACCAAAAACAAGTGAAACATAAGCACGAATACATTTTGGTGGATGAACTAGGCGATGCGTGAATCATTTGTATAAGCCCTTCTGCACCAGATACAATTTATAAAATATGGTTCGATAGATTAACTGCAATATCATTTTAGCATATTCGATAATTAAGTTTTAATCTGTGAAGATGGTTAATTCTTACAGGGTTTTCTTAAATCAAATCAAATGGAATCTTAACAGAAGACAAGCAATTTTATGCCAAAAAAGAAAAAGAAAATTATATTTTGCGTACTTCTGCACAACCAAGATTATGTAATTTTCAAAATGACCCAGGATTAGAAGGGCCATGCTTTTTGCTGAGCAGTGTCTTAACAATGTTTTAGGAAAGCAAAAATATATAATGACCACATAGACAAAATTTGCTTCATTAGTTGCTCCGCTGTTAAGTGCAGTAAAATAACCCTCGGATGTCTGTAGGATTTGTTGAGTGATATTATTGGATCATTAAAGTGGTATGTGAAGCTTTCAACCAAATGAAGTTCATTTAATTCCTTCTTCACTTTCATATTAATTTTGCTTTCATCTTCACCCACTTGATAAGAACCTCCTGCAAGCATGATCATTTCAAATTTGACAAATACACATGGTGTGTCTTTATTCTGATCCACTATGAAAATGCCAAATAATAATCACTTTCTGAAAGAGGTATGTTCAAGCAAATGGAGTTTAACTATTAGTTTTTGGCATTCAGTCACCCAATTGATAAGAACTTCTGACATAAACAAGCATGGTCATTTAATATTTTGTCAAAACACATGGTATCTGTTTCCACTTCTAAAATCAGTTTCTTCAGATCTATTATGGGTGCCGACCAAATTAGTTATCAGATTTCTAAAGTTATAAGCAAAGGTACCTTATCCCAAGAATGCCCAGGAATTCATTCACAGAAGCAGCATCTTGAGCATACATCAGTGGAGAAATCCAAAATCCCCATATCCACCAACTAGGGATCCTATCTGTCAAAGTCATAGAGGTGAGGATGAATTTATCGGATATCCAAGGGAATATAGACAAAATATCTGATGAACAAGTCATAGAATATCCAATTTACCTCTTGAAATGATGTATCCCCCAAGAGCCATGACTATCAACATAGCAAAGGATCCAAAAGTATTTGCCACGATCATGTTACGACCCAAGGAACCCATCAGACGAAAAAGAGCTAGAGACATTTGATGAAGAAAGAAGAAAAGCACAAACTGCCGAAGAAATCTGCAGTGTTAAATATTAATGTAGATCCTTCATATATCAAATCATCACTATCAATACAAATCTTAAAAATCAGGTTCACCTGATAATGTTTGGATCAAATCCAACTACATAGTATGTTACTGCCACCCAGAAACCAGACTCTATCAATGAAGTCGGAATGCTCAAGAACCATGACGGCATGGTATATGCCCAACAAGGGTAGAAGTGCAAGTCCCTGTGCTTGTAAAGAATCGGAAGCTTGGCCACCAGCATGGAAACCTCAGTGAAGCCATTAAAAAGAATAATCACCATTGAAAAGTACAATTCTCCCAAATAAAGGCCTCCATCATCAATTGTATCATGATGCAGTGTAGCCCGGCAAAAAACACTCATGGTTATCAGAGCAACCAAAAAGACCTGGAAAGAACCACATTCAATGCATGCATCAGTTTATGATTCATAATTAACTTTGGGCACATCAGCTAAGCTGGCAGAGGAGACAAAGAAATATTGATAAATCTAATCAAATGCTCAACAACCTTGTTCATCATCTGCAGAGTTCAAAATCTTTCTATAGGTTAGTTTGTTAGAATTTGATGATGATATTACCTGTATAAATTTAAAAACATAGATAAACAAATTCCGTTTCATAAGCAACAATTGCCAGTGAAAGTTGGTTTTAAGAAGTTCAATCTTCTTGACCCCATATTGAGAAGATGATAAGGCCGCAGGATGATTGTAGCGCTTATCATATGGGATATCCAGTTCCTCAGACAAATTCTTGCCAATGTTGTATGAGCTAAAAGCTTCAGCAAATCTCACAACAGGTATGTATCGATAAGGCTGATCAGGTAAAGCCCAATACTGCTCTTGGTCCTTCTTCGATACAACCTACACAAAACAACTTCAGGAAATATAAAATCATCGAGAGCAACAGACAGTATGCTATCTTAAACGTACTTCTTGAAGGAAGTCTGCTACATTTTTCCGCTCTGGACAACAGAAACCCATATATGCAAAGAATTCAAGGACAGCTGCACGAGGTCCCTGGTATACAATTTTGCCCTCAGACAAGAGAATAATATCATCAAATAACTCATAAGTCTCAGGTGCTGGTTGAAGCAGAGAAATCACAGTGGTTCCATCAAGTGCACGGGTTGAATGCCTAAGATACTTGATGATTTGGTACGTTGTTGAACTATCAAGACCAGTTGATATTTCATCCATGAATAGCACTCTTGATGGACCCACTAATAATTCACCTGTCAAATGGATCAGCTAAGTGAGCTTACAATTGTATAATTTATGTTTTGACCCAAAATCACAATTTTAGCCCATGTACCTGTTGTCAGACGCTTTTTTTGACCACCAGAGATCCCTTTAATCATTTCATCTCCAACCAGAGTATCCGCACAAAGGTCCAAACCTAAAATCTTTAAGAGCTATTTGCTATTAGAATGACAAAATTGGATGAAATGGCTTTAGTGTCTATGCGGTGCAGTTATTATTTCCCATGACAAGCAGTTCCAATGCATAAACGCTCATTTTATATGCCAACATTAACGTGACAATTTAGAGAACTACATGAAGTGCGACAGTACATTGCATGTGTAAGGATAGACACTTAAAGGTGAAGATAGCAATTATGTAAAATATGCACAGTTTAATTGGTTATAACTCTATTACAAGCTTCAATTATTTAACCATAATTGCAAACTATTTTTTTTTTTTTTGGTGAGTGAAACAATGAAAAACATAATTGTGTTAGGATATCACAATAGTTAATTGAATTATAGAAATTATTGAATACCAGCAACCAACAAACAACTATCAACTACTATCAAAGTAGACATTTCCCACACTTTTAGTGGGACTCGAACCCAAGACCTTAAAGTCTTGAGCGTCAGCATCACTACTTCAGCAATGCGAGATTGGGATTACTGCATAAAATTGTGAAGCACGAAATGAGGGATTGCAAACCTACTATGTGAATTTAGTAGGATAACATTATATTTTGTTATCTTTGTTTCTTACATACTTTTTCTTGAGGGGTAACGATATAATTTTATTATTTTTTGGTGTCGATCATTGTTTTCCTGGTTAGAATTGATATATCTCATTGTCTTAAAAAGTCATATAATTTAAAAAGTTTATAGTGGTACTTTTATTTACTAACTATTAAATTTTTTTCCCTCATATCCTATAATATGTGGTAGTTGCCATCACATTTATATTCTCTATTTTAAAGAACAGATGCACTTTAGTCTGTTGTTGACCTGCCAATGTGCAATCAGTTTAAGTTTTACCATCAAATGTTATCATATAAATCCATTAGTGAAATATATTATAAGAGATTACTTTTAATATTTAAAATCAAAAACTATTTTTCATAGATATAGTTACATCAATCAAAAACTTCATAGTGGTACTTCTATTTAGTAACTATTCTAATTTTTTTAATTGATTGACATTATTCTATAAGAGTAGTTTTAATAATAATAATTACAAGAAAAGGGATTTTAAAATTCTTTGTTTCAAGAGAACCTTAAAGGAGATAAAAAATAGATTAGTAATTGGTCAACAAAGTATTTTATATAGATTTGTTTCTAAGAGCAAACAATGTAAGACAGAAATGGCATTTATACATAAGGCATAACATATAACTTATGATTTCTCATTACTTCCTAACCCTCTTGCTTAAAACAAATAATCTACACATATCTCCATCATGAATGCATAATCCAACAATTTTTCACTTAATTAGATCTTAATTAAACTCATCTTTTCATAAAAAGTACCATGTAGAAGACATAAATCATATTGCTACTTAAACAAAATTTGTTTTAGAATTATTAATCAAAAAATTATTAAACAAAAAATGTTTTAGAGTTATTAATCGAAAAATTAACTAATTGTCCAGTATCCTACCTTGTATTTGTACTTATGTGAGAAATTATGTGTTCTATCTTACCTCTTAATCTCTTTCATTTTTTCGAATTCTAATATATGTGATATATGTATGATATGACAGGGTAGTATTATATCACATGCACACATGGGTATTGAGCATTAGCTCACACCTCATGTTATATTCCCTCCATCCCAAATTTATCAATCCTATTTCCTTTCTGGACATCCCAAAATTTTCGAAGTACCCCTTCCTTTAAAGTAATGATGTGACACGACTAATTCTCAACCACTACTTTTGAGAATAATAATGCAAACATATCCAAAACTTTCACATTTTCAACTCTCATCCAATGTTTCGTGTCCAATCAAATTGGATACTTAAAAAATGGAATGGAGGGAGTAATATAGGTGAGCCGGAAGGACCATAGATCGAGTGATTGGGAATATGACTTACTTTCTTTTGCTCGTTCATACTGTAATTACATCTGCCTCAAATTTACTTCATGTTTGGTAGTATGTGAGGGTGCTATACTTTGTTGTAGATTGGTCGTTTATACACCTCAAAGTTATACCTAAATGTTGCAGTTTATACTATTTTCTTCTTATTTTCCTTATAACTATCGTATCTGAGAAGAGCCAATTCTTATACACACTTTATATTTTCTTTACAACAATACAATATCTCATATGCATTTACGTGCAACACACTTAACCACTTTCTAGTGACGATAAACGATGGTATTATGTTAAGAATGTATATGTATTCATCTACTTTCTGATCTCATACAATGCAGCTCATTTTCTGGCTACTTAAATTACCAAAAATCAAATGATATGACCATAATACATTACAATAGTTTTTTGTTCTATACTTTATTGACTACATTGAGGATTTTACAACATTCGGTCGGCTTTCCTGACAAGTCTACTTTCTTGATAAACAACATTGATCATAAAATACTTGTCTTAGCAACCGAACAACAGTGATAAAATAATGTTGCAGACAACCAAGGCAAGATTTTGAGATCAGCTGAACTTTGACGAATTCCAAAATTTCCTAAAATAAGTGCACAATGCACATTGTATCACGTATTGTATACAACCTGTGACTCCTGAAAAATATTAGCTTGACAAGATAACTTACTAAACACGTAATCACTTATTGAGTCCCTTAAGTCTTACATTTAACACCCAACAATCTCAAGAAACACCTCAAAGCTCTCAATGATGACTTCTTGAGTTGCATTGCCTTTCATTTTTTATATATCCAAAGAAGGTAGCATTTTATTGCGTACTCTCTTTTAAAATTCTTCAATCACAATTATGTCTTATGTTCAAACTAGACACATTCACTTTGATGAAATCTTAAGTACGATTAATGAGCCTAGTTTTACAAAACCATTTCTGAAATTATTATATTATAGCTCTTGATATTGATAGGTGTTCAACGTATGAATTTTTACAGTGGGACATTATCAATCAGCAGAAGAAGCTTCTAAAAACCTACTGTTTCTGAAGTTACCATACAGGTAAAGTAGGCAGCTTCATTGGCAATTATGTTCTAGATGTTAACACTAGACACATCCACCTTGATGAAATTTTTAGTCTTAATGAGCCTAGTTTGTAGAACTATTCTTCTAATGTACAAATTTACATTGGGGCATTATCAACTAGAAGCAAAAGCTTCTTAAAGCCTATTGCTTCTGGAGTTACCATAAAGGTAAAGTACGTAGATTCAACAAAAAATACTAGTGTAAATAAATTTGTAACTTTCTAAAAATTACACTAATTACATTATTTCTCCATTGTAAAAGTATCGTAATAAGAATGTGTTGGATGAGAATCAGCAAAACAATGTTGCAGCAAATGTACCACATGCAGTTATCATGGTTAATATCCAGAAAATACCTTCATAATGTACTCCACCAAAAGGCCTGTATCCTTCCCCTCCAAAGACAATGCCTGTACAATGAAAACAAATTCAGTTGTAAGTTCCTTTTTTTTTTTTGTTTTTGGGTAAGCGATTCAATATAAGTAATTTTCAAGGAAATTATATTTCTAGCAAAAATGACAAAACAAAAAACTCTTCTTATTCAATCTGACAGAATTGAGGAGTGCAAAGAAAGAACGAAGGATTTTCAAGAAGGTGATGGGAATAATCAGTTATATACCGCTCACCAAGTTGTAAATAGAAATGAATATTTTAGAAGGCAAAGTAGTAATGTGGGAGGCTAAGAGAAGCAAAATGCTGCAGCCAAAAGGAAAAGCAACAACATTTCTATTTATCTAGAAGTGATCAGAAAGATCAATAAGCAAACATTATTGCTGAAACTATGAGAGGAAGTGGTGTGAACAAGAAGCTGGTAATGAGATGATAATGCAACATTATTATGAGTTCTATTCAAGCCTATCAACCTAGGATTGAGAAGATATATAGGGTGATCATTTCAAGTTTAATCAAACTAGGAATCAAAATACGAACAGGGTGATAAATAAGATGGAAGGAAGAGTTACAGATAAAATGAGACACAGATCACTTTACTTTTTCAAGGAGGAGAGGTAGGTGAAATCCTATATATAGCCCCTTAGAAATCTCTAAGTCTTGATGGTCTGTCTCATATTTTCTATAGAAAGTAATGCTATAGTGTTGGCAATAGCTCTCTAAACTGTATTCTAGTTTTTCTGATTAGTGGTCAGTTTCAGTAGAGAAAAAATGGAACAATTCTCACATTATCCTTCCAAAATGGCTTAAAGTTGAGTTCATGACATGGTATATGAACTATTTCCCAAATCTAGTCTAATGGATTCAATTTATAATGACAAATGTCCCGGTGGTTCATGAACTTAACAATTGCCTTATTTGGAAGGACTTGGGGAAAATGGCTGCTAGGCCTGAAAGTAGATATAAGTAAGGCCTACTACAGGGTAAACCCATTCTTGAGGATTATGATGATGAAAATGGTTTTCATGGCAGGCAGATACAGAAAATTGGGTTTTCAGTTTTATTGTCTTATTCAAAGATTCTTAATGGTAATTAATATGATTATTTTTTCCTTGAAATAGGCATCAGAAAAGGATATCCTCTTTAACTTTATCTCTGTCTTATTTGCAGCAGTATTATCTGCTCCATTAATCGATTCTAAGAGAAGGGGTAATAGAGTTGTTGTTAACAGATGCTGCCCAAGCTTCATTATCTATTTTGGCAGATGATACATCTGGAGACAAAGAAGTATGAGGATCTCAGAGTTGTACCATACATCTTGTGGAGAGGAATTTAACTATAAGTCAACAGGTGCTAAAGACAGGTATGAAATTCAAATCCTTAATAAACGGGAAGTTTAACCTCAAAATATACTTGGGATTAACAGTAGAGGTGGGTGAGGAGTGAGGAGTGAGGACAGAGGTGTGCTCTGCAATCAGGTAGTGTGAAACAACAGTTATTGAGAACTCAGCTCAGCTAAATATTGATCAAGGTAGACACACCATCCATCCATTACATTATGTAGCAACGCCGTGGATATTCCTAGTTCAACTCAACTTTTTCTAATTAGCAAATGCCTTGACATGGTTCTAAAACGCACGCAGTGCTTGTGACAAGATTAGAAAAGAAGCTACAGGAATTGAGTGTCAGACTTTTGAGTGAGGCAAACAAATAAATAACAAACAAGGAGTTCCATCTTTCAACTTCTTGAAGACTTCAAAAGTGGATTTTTGGTCTAAGAGAACATCGATGGAGCAATGTTCAAGGAGTGCAAGTGCATGGGACCAGGTTATAGTTTTAAGAACTGTATATGTCATTCAAGGCTGGAGCTTCTTATAAAGCGTACATTACATAAATTCTGATCATGCAGGAGCTTTCACTCTTCTGTCTGCACTAAGATTCCCCATGGATTCCACAACGTACAAGAAAGCAATCAACTGATACTGATGAAGACTTCCAAGTGTGGGTAATGTGCAGAGGTATGCCAACTGAACTTAAAATGCGCCGAGCAGTACTCTTATAACATTGTGTGCATGACAGCAAACAAGGAAGTTTACAGACTGTTTAGGTGTGGTAATTTATAATTGATGTGTCTATTTTGGTCAGGACAGTCCACTTTGTATTGGATTCTATTTGCTTGAACATGTTGGATTTTCGAATAAATTTTATCTCTGTACTCAATAGAAAAGCTAAGCGAATGAAGCATCCCACATACACAAAAATGCATTTACCTTCATGAATATGTCAAGATCTTCATCAGGCTTTGTTCCAGAAATCTTCTCTCTTCTTGAAAGTTCCAATAGCATATCTGTGGCAAGTTTAAGAGTCAGCATCCACCTACCTATAGTATGCTAACAGAACTTTATCAACCTTACCGTATTTATAACCAACACCTTGACAACGTGCTGAGAAGTCAAGTGTTTCTCTTACGGTCATCTCTGCTACGTGCCAATCTTGTTGACTGACATAAGCAGATGTCCTTTGGGGTACAAACTCATTCAGACCATGTCCATTATAGGTTACTTTACCTGACACCTTAAAGAGATCAAAGGTTCATTGTGTTAAAAAGTTCTTAATTAGCATTCAACCAGATGTCTATGATTGCATAATAGAGCTGGGCATGACTAAGAAATTTTTGTACCTTAAGATCAGATTTGAGGCGTCCAGCAAGGGCTAACAGCAGTGTCGTCTTTCCAGAGCTTGGAGGACCTAATAATAAAGTTACTCTAAAGAATAAACAAGCACATAATAAGATACATGTACAAATTAAATCAACAAACTCGTGCAAAAAACCAAATCAGTACATGCCTTCCTGGTCGAATAATCCCACTAATATCATCTAAAATTGTCAGCTTTCTTCTCTTACCAGAGTATATTCTTAGCTGCCTGAATAAAGCCTTAAATTGAAAAATTGAAAACAGAAGTCAGATACTAAAAACACAATTGATAGTCACTAATAATTCAAGATAGCCCATGCTGTACCTCAGTCATGTTGATGATAAAATTCGAAATCGTAGGCAAAGCTCTACTACCAATGTGAACAGATGATTCAACTGTTAAATGGTGGTATCTAACTTCAACCTTTGGAAAGTCCAGATCAACTCTGCAATAATAGATCAATAGAACATCCATAAACTCAACATTGCATGTTTGTGTTCAACAATACAACAGAAACTTCAAACATCGAAAGATAAGTAGTCATTACATAATATTGATTCAATAATTAGAAGTATCATTCTTTGAAAAAAAATTCGACTATAGATAAATTTCTACTAGAAATCAAAGGAAAACCTTTCATTAGAAAGAATGCATGTTAAAATGCTGGCTTCCATATTGAGATTGAAACCATAAAAGAAAATAAAAAATTAAACTTATTTGACAGAAATTCTTCCAGATGTCCATTAAGTCTAATAAGTGAATGTAAAAAAATGATAATTTTGTCAAAAAATTAAAAAAAAAGAAAGGAAAAGAGAAATAGCAAATCTAAGGTTGAAGGATGTGTCTTTGATCACTAATATTCAATTGAAGCTGAAATCTACTGGTTCTGTGCATTTTCTCCTTATTTTCTTTTCTTTTTTCCTTAAAGTACCAAATCAATTAGTTTCTCTCCCCATCTCTCTGTCTCCACCACCCCAAACCCCACCACCCCCAACCCCCTCCTAGATTCTCTCACAACAGTTTGGAAGCACACAGATCATGTCCTTCAACACCACCACCTCTAGACAATTCACGATTACTACAAAATGCGATTTATACCCCTGTACTGAGACACTGCATCTTCCCAAGGAAAGGGGACCAAGCCCATTGCAATCTTTTTAACTCATTGAAACTTGTGCTGTGAATAGAATCTCATATTATATATGGAAAAATTCCATTACCAATATATTCAAAACCATATCGAGTCTAATAATGATCATGTCAAATGATACGGGCCAATATTAGACAATGCTGGGAGTGTTAAATGATAGTAAAGGTATAGGTCCTGTACATTTTCCACATTTAATTTGTAGTATTCATTTTATTTTATTTTATTTTGGTTTATTGCCATCTTTTCAAGTCTTAATAAGGGTCGGTGGTCAAATAACTTACTGAGTTATTAGAAAGCCAATACTCAAGTATAGCTACATAAATTCTGGTCAACTGTAAAAGATCACCCTTTACAGTTCTTAATCACCTTGTTCAATTTTATTGACATCGAAAAATTATTTTATTTTGCTGTAGTGCCATCTTTTCAAGTCTGAACAAGGGTCGGTGGTCAAATAACTTACTGAGTTACTGGAAAGCCAAATTATTGCTCAACTATAGCTATATAAAATCAGCTCAACAGTAAAAGATCACCCTTTACAGTTCTTAATCACCTTGTACAATTTTATTGACATCGAAACATGTAAGCATGTGATGCATACTTGATACTTATGATTATTTTCATGAGACTTAATTGTTCTATTTACCACAAATAAATCAACTTCGATAAAAATCAGCTTATAAACCATAAAGAATAAAAAACTTGCACACTTCAATGAATAGACACGAACAAATGCAATGATAAAGAAACTGCTTCTTTAAGTATAAAAACCACTTCTTTTAAGGATATTGACCCCTTTCTTATCTTCCACTCTCTAAAATTGGGTCAATTAAAAAGAAGATTTTAACAAAATCAAGTACCATACTGAAAGTAATTAGATTTTTTAATGGTCAGTGGGGTCATTTGACCAGTAACCACAATTTAGGAATGACCTCACTGACCATAAATTAGCTCCACACCCAGAGGATTAATGACAACTTCACACTGTACTAATGTACACTTATAATATATGTGTTTTTCTCATATATTTCAGTCACTTACAATACAATTATTTGAGGAGAACAAATATGATATATCATCCAACACACATCAGAAACTTATACACCCTAAACGCAGTTTCAGATGTTATTTGATAATGACAGGTATAACCTTGGTTAGACTTAGAATAGATCAAATAGTGTAACCATTATCATGGATTCTACTTTCCAAATGAATGTGGAAGATTCATTAACACCATTTTAACACTTGAGGATAGGCCAGTCCTTAAGTTTGTGATTTTTGGCAAGTGATTATATGATGGTGATGATGTGCTCGTGAAGTTCTTTCTCGACGGATGGACTTTTCTAGGAGTAAGTCGTTCAATCAAACCCCAGAGTTGTTTTGAGCTTCTTCTTGAACTCGCCCAATTATTTATCTTGCATGTTCTATTTCCCATCTGAGCATAACTTCAGTACCGTCGTAATGTTAGTGGGATAATAGTTGTAGCCATACCACAGGGTTGATATGTCAGTGGGATAATAGTTGTAGCCATCCAGAATCTCTATCCAACTCTTCTATGATATTAAGGCCCCCAGGGTAAAGCTCTATTTGCGATAAGAAGTTTCCACCTCTGTAGCATCTCACTTGGCACGAACTCCTTAAGCTTAAGGTGCTCTGCCTACTACAACATGTGCGCTCATGTCAACACCTTCACTAGCAATGCCTTCTTGCACATGGTCTAATCTTGTGAATCTCCTCAATATCCACCCTAGACCATTAAGCAAGTCAAATTGCATAGCTACAATGGCTTCCATAACCTTTGTCTTAAAACGACCTATGCATTCGTCTCACTCCGAGTCTTTGTCAAAACAAGTACAGACATTTTCCTTGGAGTGTCTTTCACGTGGACCTGATCCTCTAATGTTGATATAGTGCACGACAGTCTCAAGGCATTAGCAAACTCGCCTATGGCTTGCTCCAAATGACAATTTGCCTGCCTCGCAAATTGCGATACACAGTTGTCGTTTTTTATCTTAATTTGGGTTTCTCTTGTTAACTCGTTGTCTCCTTTATGCTTGAACTAATGGTCCGTGCACTACCTTAACCAATCCAAAAAATGCAGTCCAACTAGATTTTAATACTTCTTGTCGCAAACTTAGCTCTTTCAAATCCATATGGGGCAATTAGCCGCTTAAAACCCTAACTAGCAGCTTTGCTAAGTTTGCCTCACAAGTGTGTTGTAGCATAGAGCTCCTACCACTATGCTCAAGGTTATAGATAATTTTGTAGATGTTAGAAATAGTGCAACACAAAAAATCTTTAAATCGTGCAGTAGTCCAAGCACCAAATGTCAAGTGTAGCCCTAAAACAAAGGCAATTGCTACCACACAAACCAACAATACCCTCCGAATAGTTACTATGAGGCTATTGGTGCCACATAGGCCAACAATCCATTTCCTAACAATTGCTTCTTTTGGGAATTGATCACTTGGCCTTAGTTCGAATACTAGTTGTAGAATCAAGCGTCTGTTGCTGTGCTAAAAGCTATAGCTGTTAATAATGATGCAACTCAAATCTTTGAACTGTATAGGAGCTCAAGCGCCATGTTTCGCATATGACCCCGCCATGAGTGAAATCTCAAATGTCAACATGTGTGTAGAAAGTTAGGTTATGGTGAAGTTGTGATGAAGGTTGGAATATGCGAAGTTACGATGTTACCCGTAATTAAGTGCAATTGAAACTAAGAAAGTTTCTTGTGATCAAATTCTTATGGTTGGGAAAGACTTCCCAACTTATCCTAAACACTGGTATAAATTGTTCTGAACTGTCCAAAGCTAGTGGGCATTAGTGGGCAAATGTTAGTGGGCATTAGAGTAATCCAAGAGGCTGGGGGAGGATCTTTTTTTTTTGTATCATCCAAGCATTGATGTAGGTCATTAGTGTCTGATGTTAGTGGGCAAATGTTAGTGGAAGAAAAATAACAATTAGTAGGCAATCAATTCATTCTTTCCTTCGTCTTATAAAAGGTAGAAGAAGTTAACCTTACACCAAAAAGAGCATCCATATTTTGCTCAAATATTCTCCTTCATATTTGCTCTCTTAGTCAATCTTGGAATATCACCACAAGATGTTTCTGAGGGTTTAAGGTGCGTAGAAAAATCGGTAAATGCTCTAGTAGTATTCACTCAAGTGAGAAGGATCGTAGTTCCATTTGGGAGGCTTGTAGGTGAGTTGTATCTTGGTTCCATTTGGGAAGCTTGTAGGCAAGCTTTTCATCAAGAGTGAATCAAATGAATTTTCGATGTTGAGGTAACATTAATTCACTTATTGTTAATTGTCTATATGCGATTAGAATTGCTTACAGTGATATCAAAGCCATTTGAGCTTGACCTCGCCTTCATGATATGAATGAATGCAAGATTTATGCTTGATATTCATTAAAATTTGTGATTTAAATTCAAGCATGAAAATAGACCTTGAAGATTGCATGTTGTATTTGTACGTACATATACATGTTTAAATTTGATTTAGAAATTATTTTAATTATATTTATTCTTTAATTCTTGATACATAATATTGATGTCATGTTGTAGAGCATAAAAAAATGCTAAAATCGATATATTATGTGTCAAAAACGGGTTAATATTGAGAAAGATATGATTTTTTAAAATCTTCACCAAAAAAAATAGAATCCGCCGAAAAAGCGTACCGGAGAATAGCAGGGCGTTAACTATTACTTTATTATTAAAAAAGAAAAAGAAAAACCAGCAGGCAGCCACAGCTGGGGGCCCAGTGGCACGCATGCCCAAAAAAATAAAAATTTTACCAAACGGGCAGAATTTGATTTTTATTTGAATATTTACAATTTATTTTATTAAGCCTAGAATTATTTTTTTTTCCTTTGTGGTTAGATAGAAATTTGAATAATGTAATAGGCTTACAAAATAATATTTTTAATTGCATTTTTTTTGTGATTATTCGTGTGTGATGTATGTATATTTTTTATAGACATTATTAATTTTATTCATGGATCAATAATTTTTTTATTGTGATCCTAAATTCAGTGGGAGATGATTACTAGCCTTTGTGGTGAAATTTTCGATCTAACTGAATTAATATTTACTTGGATCCGAATAAAATTTTAGACCAGTAACTAACTTATTGCTCAGAATATACAGTAATGGATGCCCAACTAACTTTTTCTGATCTCTACGATACTGGCAAACTAGATGGCCAGAACTATGCAACGTGACATAGAAAAATCCATTTTTTGTTGAACAAAAGAAAGATTCTTATGCCAACTGAACTGAAAAATGGACCAACTACCCAATATCGTCGTGATATGGACGCATACAATAAGTGGGTGGATCAAGATAAGAGTGTACGCTTTACTACGTTGAGTTGCATACACGATAATCTGATCCGTGAGTTCGAGAAGTATCCCATAGCTAAAGAGTTGTGGGATGTGTTGAAGATCACGTACGGTAGCACTTCAATTAGTATGTACTTGACCCAAAACACTCGATGACCCAACATTTTGATGTAATGAAGGATATGATTCAAGAGCTTCAAAATACTAGCAGTGAGCTCATTGATGAACAACAAGTTTTGGCTATCCTAAGGTTGCTACTTGAGCAGACTTGGGGACATGCTTGTGCTTACACATAATGAGCAAATCCATACATTCGATAGTGTCGCTAGTCATCTCAAGCTTAAAGCTGATCGTCAAGAGTCGGAGAGGGCACAAGCAGCTGCTCTTATCGCACATGCTGGATAGCGTAAGCTTAGCAAAGGCAAATGTTGGAACAAGTAAATGGATGCTAGACAAAGCAGGGGTCAAACCCAGAACTTGGTCCCATAAGGTGACAAGGCAATGAAGCGTCACCAAGGCAAGAGGGGTGGATAAAAGAAAGATAAATGTTTTAACTATGGCAAGTTGGGTCACTTCGCTCGTGATTGCATTGAGCCAAAGAAGGTAAGACCAACTCCTAGCTCTCTTAGTTCATTTGTATGCTCGCATGTTTTTGTTGCTAATTCTCTCATTGGTTGGATTGTAGACACAAGGGCAACAAAATATGTGACAAGGGATCGAGCGGGATTTGTAGATTATCATCGGGTTCTAACATGCAGCCACTACATTGCTATAGGGAATAGCGCACAAGAGGAGGTTCTTAGAGTTGTGTCATACCAGCTCAAGCTCGGCATTGGGCGTGAGCTACTCCTTAGTGATGTGCAATATGCACCTAGCATTCGATATACTTTACTTTCAGTTAGCGCACTTTCTAGGCATGATTTTTCTTTCCTGTTTGATCAAACTAGTTTGTCTATTTTCTATGGCAAAAACCTTTATGGCTTAGGATTTATGAATAATGAATTTTTCATGTTAAGATTATCCAATGATTGCGTTTCTTATATTTATTCTACTGTTGATGCTATTTCTGATTCTGTTAAGTGGCATGCAAGATTAGGGTACATAGGACAAGAAAGGATTACTAGGTTTGCTTGAGAAGGTTTTCCGGGCCACCTCGCTAAAGTTAACCTTCTTATGTGTAAACCATGTCTGACAGGAAAAGCCTGTTGGATACCTTTTGGAAAGGCAAAGAGGGCTACTCATCCTCTAGAGTTAATCTACTTGAATATATGTGGACCCATAAATGTGAGGGCACGACACGATGCATTTTATTTTCTCACTTTTATTGATGATTATTTACGCTATGGGTCAGTATATCTCTTGTCTAATCGGTCAGAAGGGCTTGATTGTTTTAAGCGATTCTTGGCGGAGGTTGAGAACCAAAGAGATAGGAACCTTAAAGTTCTATTGTAATGCCCAATTCTCAATTCTCTCCTACATAGCCAATAATAACCATTTTGCATCTAATCAATATGCATTATCGAATTATGGCATACAAATAGCATGATTGCACGAACATGAATAATTGTTATTATATGCTTCAGTTATGCTTTAACATGCATTAGTACATGAAATATGAGATCAAACTTTTGTTTCTTGATTTAACATATTCCTTAAGTGCCTTTTTGTAGTGAAAAACTCGGTATCTCGGTTAAGGAAGATTGATGTGTTGAATGGTCATGAGATGAATTATTTGTATTGCTCCATACTAGTTATATGCTAAAGTGATTAATTGCCTAAATATTTACTTGAAATATGTTACATTTGGCTAAGAACTAAAAGTATGCCAAATGGTGCAATTTGATTTGTTTGTTGACTAAGTTGCATGGAATCATCCTAAACCGCATTGCACTTGATTATAACACCAAAGCATCAATTTTTGTCATCTCCCTAGCCCATAAACGTGGCTTTTGGCATGAGAAGACACCAAGCATGATGCAACCAATCATAGCCCTCCACTTACCTCTCTTTGAAAGGTCAAAAAAATCATTTTCATCTATATTTCTTGTGGAAGCACCTCAAAAACGACCAGCCCTTATTCTCCTAAGTTTCTCTCAAATTTCTACACTCTCATTCTCACAAAAAATGAATTCAATCCATAGGAATCCATAAAACACAAACTAGAACAAGTTTCCACCCTTTTAAGCTTGAAAACCGTTGATTTTGAAGTTTAATTCCAATTTAATCAAGGTATATTCTTTTTCAATGTTTCTTATGATGAATTTGTATTATCTTGGATGGTTACATGTTTTAGTATGTTTTTGTATGATTGAAAACTTAATTAAGTTATACTTAAAGCCAAAACCAAGCTAGTTAAGCTAGTTTTTATCAAAATTGATAGTCTTGTGAAATTGTTTAATTTACTTGTTTCTATTGATTTTGTAATGCTTATATTGTGTTTGAAGGTGCCTACAAATGATTGTGAACAATACCAATTAGTTTGCTTAATTGAAGGTTAGAATCAATTTAAGTTAGAACCAAGTTTACGTCATTTTAATTCGGATTATGTTCATGTTTTGTGGGCTGCCCTAATAATTATGTTTGAATTATTAGTTATTTAATGGCTGCCCTAATGTTTAATGTCTTGAATTAGTAGTAAAATATGGAATATGCATTGTTTTTAAGGTTATGTAATTGATATGGAATTGTTTACAAAAGATTGAAAAGTGTATATGATTTTATTTAGAACAGACTAAATGATTTATGAAAAGGATATTAAATGGTACATGATTTGATTATGTTAGGCCTTTAATGCATCCTATCTTCCAAAGAGATTGACCTTTTCACTTAGCACAAAGTGGACTTGAGGTAAGTTGAAGCTTTCATTTGCTGTATCACAAGAATCATATAATGTTGTTCATGTTTTAATGTGATTGTTATTATTTGTCAAATGATATAATGTTTGATGCATTTATGGTTCATGAAGCATGACACTATTAAGAATATAATGAGGTTTTTGAAAAGGAAGTATGGTACTTAATTGATGGTCGGGTAGACAAGGGACGCGGGAGGACCAACGGACCCAACAAATGGTGGCAAATACTTGAGATTGAAAAACCGGTATAGGAAAGCCACAATGAATGAGATAGAATACGGCTAATACCTCTGATTAAAAGACCAAATATGGAAACCCCGTATTAGTTCTCTTATTGGCCGATCATTATGAACAGGTTCCGAAAATCACGGTCTATCGCTATTAGTTAGGTACCACACTTCAAGGGCCCTAAAGAATGATTTATGAATGAAAGTTATTAAATTGAAAATTGCATTTAATCATTTATGTGATTTGTATGTACGCTATTTGTTATTGCATCAGTTTCACCTTACTAAGCCTTTAGCTCATTAGATTCATGTGATGCAGGTGGAAATGTACAGATTTAGAGGTTGACTGAGTCTCTAAAGCGGCCGGACAGAGATTTGTTCATATGTCATGCTTCGAGCTGTTTTGTATCATATTTTGAAAACTCTGTTTTGTTTTTAAATAAGTCGCTTTGTTATGGTTTTCTAAACAGATGTACTCATTTTTGATATATATATATATATGGTGTGTTTAAAACGATTCAAGCTCTTTCTCTTATAGCTCAAAATGAGAACTTTTATTAAAACCATAACTCTAGTATTGATGAAAAATTAACATTTCTTGACTTAACTGTATCAGCTTGTTTAGGCTCTGCAGTTAGGTTAAGGGATGTTACATCTATGTACTTATAGAGGGTGAGAATATTTGTCCGATCAGTTTAGACAAATGTGTGAGGAAAAGGGGATCATAAGATAATTGACGATTCCACACATTCTGCAACAAAATGGGATTGCAGAGAGAAGGAATCACACACTTCTGGATATGGGTAGATCAATGATGGCGCAAGCAAATATTCCAATATCATTTTGGGGAGATGAAATTTTGACTGCTCCCTACATATTGAACCGTGTGCCTTCTAAGTCAGTTCCTTTGACATCCTATGAGCTTTAGCATAGCAGAAAGCCTAATTTAGAATGCTTCCGCCCTTGAGGATCGGCAGGGTTTGTTCATAATACTTCTCATAAGCATGGGAAGCTTGGTCCTAGAGCGGTCAAACATATCTTTATCAGGTATTGTGACCACTCAAAGGGCTATGTAATGTATAGTGAACAACCTGATGGAGGAATGATTGAGATTGAGTCCCGTGATGTGAATTTCCTCGAGGAGGAGGGACCTTGAACTATAAGAGTTGCAAGATCCTCAGGGCGGCGCTCAAGTCCCTAGCAAGGTTAAGGCTTCACAGCCTTATCCAATAATTGATGGGGATAATACAAGCAACCCCAAACTCAGTGAGAGTGATCCCCTGGAAGAAGGCCCTCAAAATCTACAAACGCATAGGAGTAAATGTAGAAAAATACTCCGTCGGCATTATGAGATTGAAGGGGAATCTTTCATGTGTGCTTCTGTGGATGTTAATGAGCCAACTACTTATAATGAGGTTGTGACTTCTCTAAATGCAAATGAGCAGATAGCTGCTATGGAAGAGAGTTGAACTCGATGGCTAAGAATCATGTTTAGGAGTTAGTAGATCTTTCGTCTAGATGTAAGACCATTGGGAACAAGTGGGTTCTAAAGGTCAAGTGCAAGGCAGATTGAGCAATTAACAATTATAAAGCTCGACTTATGGCGAATGGTTATACCCAAAAGGAGAGTAAAGTTTATGAAGAGACATTCTCCTCGGTGGTGAGGTTTGCCACTATTCGCCTCATATTAGCCATTGTCGCCCACCTAGATCTGGAATTGTTTCAGATGGACGTTAAGACAATATTTCTCAATAGAAAGTTGGATGAGGAGATCTATATGGATCAACCCATGGGATTTTAAAAAATGGGACAAGAGCGCAAAGTATGCCGCTTGAAAAATTCTATTTATGGACTGAAACAATTGTCCAGACAATGGTACCATCGATTTCATCGAGCTATCACTACGATAGGCTTTACGATGATCGAGGAGACCACTATGTGTGTGTGTCAAGAGAAGTAGGAGGAATTTCTTAATACTCTCACTATATGTGTGATAAGTTGTTTTTATACCAATAATTCATATGTCTTTTGATTAACATTTAGTTTGTTTTCAAGTGTTTTTGTTACTTTTTATGCATTTAGTTTGAAATCTTGTAGGTAATGATAATAAGAGAAGAAAATGGAAAGAAATCAAAAACTTGGTTGAAATGTTGAAAAATTCGAGTTGTGGTGCTACTGATAGCAGTTTTCGTATTTTACTCATAACTCTTGGCCCCAATTTCATATCAAATTGATTCTTGAGCTATTAGAAAGCCAAGAGATTGATCTATAACTTCTATGTTTACCACAAAATCTAATTCAGTCGATTTTAATGAGAAAAACTGAGTTCAAGAGTCAGCACTCGGCTGCAATTTTCTGGGATGACACATCTTAGTATTTCAGGCATAACTCTATCCACCGATGTCATATTTAGTTGATTCAAGTGCCTATGGAAAGCCAAGACATAGAGCTACAAGTCATTAGAAGACGTTAAAAGCATCCTTGAAAGATGTCAAAAACAAGTTGTAAGAGGCTGAATAGTGTAAAAGTACTGAAGTGAAGGACGAAAAAACAGCAGCAACGGGAACATGGCGCCTAGGTGCCATTTGAGGCTGCCAAAACAGAATACAAGGCGCCTAGGCGCCATCCTGCTAACCAAAAAGATGCTGATGCATTTTCTTTGTTACAAGTGGCAATGGATAATGAGTTTTGGCATTTTTATGAGATATACACATTAGATACACCTATACATCATTACCCATGCGATGCTCTAGTGGATACACTAAATTGGTGGAGAGAAAAAGGAGAAAAAGCCAAGAAAAGGAGAATGATTTTAGGTTTCTTTTGAAGAAAAAACAAGAAAAGTGGAATGATTTCAGGTTTCTTATGAAGAAAAGCCAATAAAAGTGGAAGGATTTCAGGGTTTCTTTTGGAAGACTCTTGGGAAAAGAATCATTGAAGAGAAGTTTAAAAGGGCAAGATCAACATCAACCAAGGAGAGGGAGGATTGGTTCTTGGAACCAAAGAAGGCCATTGGGTGCTTGGAGACAAGACCCATTCCATTTTCTACAATTCAAGACAAGGAGTTATTCTTGGAGACAAGGAGAGCTTCAACCATTCCTTCCACTTCACAAATTGGTGAACAATTTCCATGTTCTTTCTTATTTATTTCTTGAAGTTGTATTCATCCATGGTCAACTAAACATTTCTTTCTAGAGGATGAAGTAATCTTATTTGATCCTATGTTTTGAATTCCAAATAATATTAGTTGAAGTTATTCATCTTGTTTGTGTTATCTTGTTTAGTATTTCATCTTGATTAGTTGATCACTAATTGAGATTGTTTGACGTATGAGATTCGACACTCGAGAGAGGGAATATTATACATGATCATAGGGATAACACAACCTAGGAATCATAGAGTTGATAAGCTTATGAAATCTTTGAAGTTTTGAAGAAGAATTCATTGAACTTTTGTAGAGTTTTATTCTTGAATTTTTATAGAGATATCGAAATTCATGTTGGAACTGATAATCAATTCGGCACTCGAGAGAGGAAATTGATGAGCTTAGGAATTCTTAACTTACATGTGTTGTTGACTTAAATTGATATATTTTGGAAGGAAGGACATAGGTGATAATTAGGTGAGTCATTCCTCTAAAATATCTTGCTCATAAGGTGTTTGTTATATTGTTTCTAAAAACTTCACTCTTGACTTTGCATTTTTATCTTACTTTACTTTATTTTCCAATCATCACTTGATTTTCTAGATAAAATTAGGACTATTTGAACTATGGTACTTAATGCAATTTTTTAAAACTTGACATCGTACACTTGCGGTTTGTAAAAAATTTTACGAACAATGTGGACGACATTTTGTTGGCAGGGAATGACATGGAGATGATTGTCGCCGCTCAGAAGTAGTTGTCCTCTACTTTTGAGATGAAAGACATGCCAAAAGTTGAATACATACTTGGTGTTAAAATACATCAAGATCGTTCTAGAACACTCTTGAGTTTGTCTCAAGAGACTTGCATCAAGAGGATTATAGAACGATTCCGTATGCATAATACTAATCCTGTTAACACACCCATGGACAAGAATTGTGTTCTTAGTGTGTGAGCATAGTAGGAAGTTTGATGTACGCAATGATGTGTACTCGACCGGATATGTGCTTTGCAGTTGGAATGGTGAGTAGATATCAAAGTAATCCTAGACGCAACCATTAGGCTGCGATTAAAAGGATACTTAGATATTTGAAGGGGATAAGTGTTCTTGCTTTGTGCTACCATGGAGGTAGTTTAAAGCTGATTGGATATAGTGATGTTGATGGATCGCGGATAAAGATGAGCGCAAATCCACATCGAAATATGCATTCTTATTGGTAGGCACTGCTAGCACTTGGTGTAGCAAGAAGCAGCTTTGTATCTCTTTATCCACCATGGAAGATGAGTACGTTGTTTGTACATTAGCAGTTCAAGAAGCTATCTAGTTGAGGAGATTCCTTCAGAGTCTACGCATTGCGGCGCATGTTGAAGATACAGTTGTTGTCTATTGTGATAATACAACTGCACTAGCATATGCTAAGAACCCCAAAGTATCATGGGATGACCAAACATATTGACTCCAGATATCACTTCATTCGAGAGAGCATTGCGCAAGGTCAAGTAGTACCAACTAGCAATATAGTCGCTTCCTTTTACTAAGCCTTTGCAAAGAGATATGTTCCAAAGGCATGTTAGTAGTATAGGACTTAGTAGGATTTGAGTTTATGGGCCTGTATGAACATTTTCTTTTATTAATGAGATTTTAGTTCTTATTAATTTGTTAGTATACTGTGTCTATTATGATATATGTGAATGTCACCAAGCTTAGATTGACCCACTCACACGGGCAATCGCCCTGACGTTTTGATAGCGAGTAGGATGAGACTCGTAGATCATAAGAGGTATGCGAATGATCGCCTTCGCGCTTGTAGCAGCGAGGAAGGTTAATACTTATAATAGCCTTAGCATGAGGCCAAGATGAGATCGTACTTGATCGATTAATGAAGTCCAAACTTCATAAAAGCCTGTTTGTAGCCGAATGTGCAAATTACTAGAAGGCGTTTTTTGGAAAGTGATTTATAGTAGTGCACATGTCAGGCGCTTGAGAAGTGACTGGACTAAGATTCGTATGATGTTTAGAGTGTGATGTGCCCAAATTGAGTAGGAGCTCCATCGTAGCATGTATTCATACTACATGTGCTTTGCGACGACCTTGTAAGCGGAGTGACTCAATAGATCCCTGCTTCATCATTGTTTGAGCCCTTAATATGTTTTTAGTACCCTTTGGGACTCTGGACCATGTCATGAGGTGTAAGCTTGATGATGCTACTTTCACATATATCCAATGGTCATCATAATTGATCCGATCTGTCGAAGCATGACTAAGAAAGCTATCAAGACCAAGTTGATTGTTATGAAGGGCCAAGGAATAACTAAGTTGGTAATGCACTTATGTTCTATAGCTCATAGGCCAGTCGACTAAGTCAAAAATGCGTTTAACATAGCCATGAACATAGATACATAGTTGAGAGAGTCAAGCATGCTTTACTTATTAAGGGATTAGAGATGTTTGATCTGGTGCGACCACATAGTTTGGGGTACATAGTGAGTTTTGAGTTTTGAGTTATGTTAGTTAGGTGATGACTTAATATAACTCTTCTCACTTGTTTTTTCTTTTCTCGCTTGGTCGCACACCTTATTCCTCGTTTGAAAGAAGAGATGTGATATGAGAATTATGAGAATGTGATTCGAATAAGTCGAGTCAAATATGTATGAGTAGGAGATGATGTTAGTGGGCATTAGTGGGCAAATGTTAGTGGGCGTTAGTGGGCAAATGTTAGTGGGAGAAAAATAAAGGTCAATTAGTGGGCAATCAATTCATTCTTTTCTTCGTCTTATAAAAGGAAACGTATACAACGGCAGAGGTAGAAGAAGTGAACCTTACACCAAAAAGAGCATTCATATTTTGCTCAAACATTCTCCTTCATATTTGTTCTCTCAGTCTCTCTTGGAATATCACCACAAGATGTTTCCGAGGGCTTAAGTTGTGTAGAAAAATTGCTAAATGCTCTAGTAATATTCACTCGAGTGAAAAGGATCGTGGTTCTATTTGGGAGGTTTGTAGGCGAGTTGTATCGTGGTTCTATTTGGGAGGCTCGTAGGCGAGCTATTCATCAAGAGTGAATCAAACGAATTTTTGCTGTTAAGATAACATTAATTCACTTATTGTTAATTGTCTATATGCGTTTAGAATTGCTTACAGTGCCATTAGAACCATTGCCGAAGTTTCAATTTGTTGCATTTGTGCTTGAGGTCCCGAGTGCGGCTGAAGTGACATCTGCAGGCAATCTCCATGTGTGTAGTTTAGCTACCTGCTGCACTTATAGTGCACGTGGCGACTTAGTCTTTCCCTAAAATTCTATCAAAAAATTTAAATAAACAAGCCTTTTTCGGCAGATCACCCTACCTTAATCAACTTGTTTGGTCACAATTGTAAGATCTTATAGCCTACATGAAGGAAAGTCCATAGCTAAGTGCTCATTTTGTGTCTATATCATACAAGACAGGCTTATTTGTCTAGTCAAATGACTGAAAAATCCACACGTGATATTACATAGCTACATTATACATAGTGTATTCTGGCATTTGTATACCATTCAGAATATTTCTTATTTGAGAACAATTGCAATTCATATCGTTTAAATCTTTTTCATCAACATTTAATTGGCCAGCATGTTGAAGAATATTTGGCTTAATCAGTAAATATATTTGAACACAAATATATCACATATGATAGTGGATCGAATATTACCATACATAGCATAATTATATCGATCTACACGTCCCAAATGAAGCTCGTCTTCAAGCTCTTTGATTAAACGACGAACATGTTATCAAATTCATTCTCTCGAATCAACCACGAACATGTCTTTCTCATTGGTGGTAAATTACCACTAGAGTTATTCACTCAAATACACACTTCAAATCCTTGGAGTTTTATAGTCCAAGAAAAGATAGAGAGAGTAACTATATAGAGAGGAATATGGAGATAGTAATTTTTGGGAGAATACGTTTATTCACTTGTTCCATTAGGATAGAGATTTGATATATCTAATATACACACAAAATTCCATTAGCAAACTCAATCTCACCTAAATTGTGGAATTAACATCCATTCAAATATGAATGCATTCCAACAATATTTATCATTGCTTGAGGAGTAAATTGACAGTCACCTTATCCTAATAAACTTAATGATCCATTGACCATTGGGCCGAGGGTGCAAGGTGTTCTCTTAGTTAGTCCATGATATTTAGAAACCTAGCAACATAGATTTGTAAAAACAAGAATCGCAATCCGATCATCGTTGGCTCCACCAAACTGTTGCAACAAATTTGGTAATAGAAAAGGAAACATATGGTTGAAAGTGAGCTTGTAAGGATATATATGTAAAACTATTTCCCCGTTATGATTATACTCAACGCTATCAAAGAATAGCATTTGAAAAAAGAGAATTTCTTTTTGGAAAGAGATCACTTATTAGATGCACTTTGGTCCATTAAGACCAACAGATTATTACTGTAAGGAAAACTTTTATTATATTAATAATGATTATTGACAATGATAAATGAGTGACATAGTAATCCTTTATTCCCAAATAAATAAACCCTGTCTCACCCTCTAACCATAATTAGTTCATCCCAAGTACTGAATAATCAAGCCGCTCAAAAAAAGTAATGAAACCAAACAACAAATGAAAAAATATTTCTTAAAAGATAATAATAATAAGCTAAGCAAGGTCAAGACACAAGAAAACAAAATAAATTACTTCAGGAAAAATAGAAGAAGTGCAAACACTAACCTATCGAAGCGGCGTCGCACGCGAGTGAAGAACTTTTCCCAATCATCATCAACGGAGTTAATCAGCCGATCCAAGACGATTTTCTGCTCTTCTGCTAGGAGTTTGTGCACGTCGATCTCCTTGGAGTCGCCCACCATGTTACGGAAAATTCCGAGCCTGACGCGGCGGTACGTGGGCAGCCGCTCCAGCGCCGCCCACCGCAGCGCCTCCTCGTCGTCCCCATCCTCCCTAAATGACTCCGAACGCGCCGACAAATTCTCCGCCGAGTTCCACATTAATTTTTACGAAGAATAAGAAAGAAGCTAATGGGGAAAAGGTAATGGTGCAACAGTCACTCGTGGTTGGGTTTGAACTTCAGCATAAAAATATGGCGGTGGAGATGAGTAAAGATGACTTTCGGGCTGGCATTGTTAGTTGGATTTCATTAATGCTATGAGTAAGTATATGGTTGAACTTTGCATTAATGGCTCTCTCTTTCACCCCAATTGCATGTGTTGGTTGAATTTGTCACATCCCACGACTTTTTCTCTGTTTACATGCTCCTTATTTCTCCTTTACTTCCTCTCACAATTGGCATCAGTTTTTTCCCATCTCTGCACATGCATGTCAAAAACTTTCGGTCCCATCTCTCAACTGAACGTTAATTGTACATCGACGTACAACCTCGTGGCACAAAGTACTAGCATGAATTGGGCTGGTACTACTTTTTGGAATTGTTATCTAAGAGGGTGAGGGGGTGTGCTTTACCAGAAACAATAAATTCCTCTTCGGTTCAGACACAAATGGCCGGCCATTATGATGAGAGGTTGTTGCGCTATGCCCACGCGCTCACATCATTGCTTGTACTCTACTTTCCCTGCGGCAGCGTCGGTCTATTTTGCCAACATACGGCATTTTCTTGTTGCCTCATCAAATTTGTAAAATTGCTCCATATATTTGGTTGAATTCGTTGTCTACTACTTTATAAAAACTCATGTTCAATGTTGTTGAAAATTAAATTGGGTTTAGAATCATTAATTCAATTGACCTCAATTTTTGAATTTGATGTTAATTTCATACTTTGGATGTAATTAATTTTTTATTATTGGATTCGCATAACTGCGGAATAGCATGCTCAATAAAAATTTAAAATTTTCAATAATTGAATTAAAACATACATCTCATGTAAAACTATATTATGAATTCGTTGCGAGTATTTGATTTGTGTTTTTTATTGTTCGCTAATAATTAAAGCAAAAATTTCGTGAATTGTACCTTAAAAATATTTTGGCTGATGTAGAGTATGTAACAATTCAAATTATTACCTCATCATGAACTATTCACAAGAATTTTAAGAAACGATTGGAATCTTAAAGCCTAATCAGAAACAGGTTCACATAGGACTTTATATGTATCCCTTCTAACGATATTCACACCTTAAGCAAGTCCATAGATGAACACTTCTTACTAGAAAACTGATAACCTTTGTTTCTAATCTAGATTTTGGGAGTGCAGTCATCAAGCGATTAAAGAGAATTAAACTTATGTAAGAAAGGGATGAGATTTTTTATGGAAAAGATTTTTTTTTAAGAGAAGTAATAGAGGGAGACAAGAAGAAGATAAGGCCAAATTCTTGCTTGTAGAAGCACAAGAATACGACCATATGGGGGAAGGAGTATTTATATACTCCTTTCATATTAGATCTCAAATCATTTCCTTTCTTATCTTATTCCATTCTGTTCTTATATTCTTCTTTTCTATACGAGACTAGAAGTCTTTGACTTCTTCTTCAAAACTTTTGCCAATTTTAATTTATTTATTAAGTCCATTTAATTGATATACATCAATTAAACAAGTCCAATTTTAATAATTGATCCAATTAATTAGTTCCATGTACACAATCTAATCAAATTAGACTCAATTAAATAATCATATTATTAATTAGATAAATTAATTTAACTCATTAAATTATTTTATGTCTTTATTTATTTGACCAATTAATGAATTAATTTACTCTCACGAGCCTCTAATCTTAATTACGTCGTATTAAATAATTTTATTATTTAATTTAACTTTTTAAATTAATTCTAGCTCAAGTTAATTAACCTTAATTCAACTCCTTGAATTACTTCTAGTGGACTATCCAGATCTGTATGACCCTTTAGGTTCACAACTAAGCTAGCAGTGAGTTTGTAACTTTTACAATTTAAGTGAATATTAAATATTCTGATTAATTAATCCAATTAATTAATCGTCTTAGAATTAACTCTTTAATTTTAAAAACCTCACAAGTTATGAAACATCTAATCCTACATCATGACTACCTAGTCTTAGGTGATATAAAGCGAACCTAGTTTTGTTACGAGTGCCATGCAAATATGGTATTTTCATTAACTAATCTCCCGATTAAGTCTAAGATAGACATTATTAGTTAAAACCTTATTTTGACTTAATAAATATGATTTCATTTCAAGTCATATTGACCATTAGATGAATCATTATAAAATCTTGTATAATATTCATCCTGCCTTAGCCAAGATCTTCGGGGTTAAGAACTATAAAAATATAAGAGATTCTCATATTCTACCAATTAGATAACGAATTCTTTATTGACCACTTATTAACCTCCATGTATGAAGATGTTACACCCAATGTAAACCTCATATGATTGACATGCAATCGAAAAATACATCAAAGTGTGACATGTTATGCATAGGTTACCACAATGCCTAAAGTCTAATGACTAAATAATGTACTATTGTAACTAGAAAATTCTCATTAAACAACTTTTGCAATTGAGAATTTCCAGTGGGCCTATTTAGTGTACTTATTCTCCAACAAGCACCTGCACACATGCACTAGCTTCGTTATATCAATGCCTATAGAGCAAGACATCCTCTTTGTACGAGTCTAATGGTTTTATCAATGTCCATCTCAGTAAACCCTCGACTCATAACTAGTTTACGACCAAAACCATAGAGGCGTATTCCATGATCGTTATTACATTCGTTATCATACCCCATAGCTATATATGGTCTAATTTTTTATCTAATTGACTAAATGCAATTGAAGATAAAAAAAATGCTAATTTTATTAATATATTTTGAATAAGAATGTTCATAGCAACAATATAAAATCGATCAGTAATTGACACATTTGGTACTACTCTAACAATCTCATACTTTCCCTAGAACCAATTACTTAGATCTTAAGCTTATATTCCCAAGATGTCCTCCGAATACTATTTTTGCTAGGGGTCTAGTTAATGGATCTGCTATGTTTTTTGTCGAGACAACTGTTTCCACTATGTTGTCATCTCTATTAATGATTTTTAGAATCTGGTGGTATTACCTTTATATGTGCTTGGATGTTTGATGAGATATTAGCTTTTTTCGCTTGCACAATAGCCCCATTGGTATCATAGTAGACTAATACTAATGAAACTATACCCAACCCTTAGACGAAGTTCCTCATCCAAACACCTCTATTTACTACATCAAATGCGATGATGTATTCACCATTGGTAGTGGAATCTACGATCATCTTAAGATTAGAACTCTTTTCAGCTAATTGGCCTACTATTTTGAAATGAAATACGAATCTAGACATAGACTTTGAGTTATCTATATTGGACTGAAAAGCTAGATGATACATGTCAACTTCAGTTCTCCATAACTGTACTCCAAGAACACATCTAGAGTCATACAAGTTATTAGAAAAAATGGCATCAAACAGTTATCAATGGCAAGTGGATAGGAGATTGGGAAAGAAACCAGTAGGTGTTCACACTATCAACACATACTCAGTCCTTTTGGCCCAAATTGAAATATTGAATATAAAGATAGATAGCATGAGTGCTTCGGCGATAAAGGTGTAAACCATCGCATGTGAGTTATGTGGAGATAGACACTATAACATTGAGTACCAAGTTCAAAACCTATTTTTATCCTTATCCGAGCAAGCTAACTATGTTGGGAATTTCACCAGGTAAGCAAATAATTCATATTCCCAAACTTGCAATCCCAAATGGAGAAATCACCCAAATTTTGCATGGAGCAACCAAGAGAACCACAACTCTTTCCAAGCAAATCAAGGCATGACAAGGCCTTCACCACCTATATATCTATCTCAAGAGAAAAATCCAAGTTTGGAAGAGATGATGAGAAAATTCTTAGCTACCGCTGAAATTAGATTTCAAAATCAAAAGGCATCAATCCAAAACTTAGAGACTCAAGTGGGGCAATTGGCAAGTATAATGTCTGAGCGT
Organism: Paulownia fortunei; assembly: GCA_019321725.1. Classification (NCBI taxonomy): domain Eukaryota; kingdom Viridiplantae; phylum Streptophyta; class Magnoliopsida; order Lamiales; family Paulowniaceae; genus Paulownia; species Paulownia fortunei. The sequence continues at coordinate 15,509,134 of CM033107.1, read as the reverse complement.
GTGCAAGGCGCTTTGCCAAGTAATACTTAGAAAAATCCTAAGGACCATGTCAAAGCTATTACCTTGAGAAGTGGGAAAGAGGTAGACATGAAGTCGAGGACATGGAATTTCAAGAAGAGAAGTCTAACACAAAGGAAAAAGAAGTTCAACAAAAGAAGGAGGACAAGCGTGCATCAACCTCTAAGCCTAGCAATTCATCAACACTGGTTATTTCCAATGAACCGATGAGTATCCCTCCCCATTTTCCTTTGGCAATGAAAAAGAATTAGTTAGATGTGAAATTTTCTAATTTTTTTAGGTATTTAAGAAGTTGCATATTGATATTCCATTTATCGATACTTTACTTCAATTTTCTAGTTCTACTAAATTCTTGACAAAAGAAAGTTGGAGGAGTATGACACGGTGAACTTAACCACGAAGTGCTTGGTGATTGTACAAAACAAGCTTCTTCTGAAGCTTAAGGACCCTGTGAGTTTTTCTATCCCTTGTACCATTGGTCTAATTTTATTTTCTGAAGTTTTATGTGATTTGGGTGCCAACATTAATTTTATACCATGATTGTATTTAGAAAACTTAAACTTAGGGAGCTAAAGCCTACAACGGTATCTTTACAACTTGTCGACCGATCCATCAAGTATCTTAGAGGCATCATTGAGGATGTGCTTGTCAAGGTAGACAAATTCATAGTCCTAGTTGATTTTTTTATCTTGGATATGGAAAAAGATGTGGATGTACCTCTTGTTCTAGGTAGATCTTGCTTGCTATAGGTAAGGCATTAATTAATGTTCAATTAGGAAGGTTAATATTTAGAGTAGGAGATGCCAAGTGATTTTTAATGTTTTCAAGGCCAAGAAGTATCCGGATGATGAACATAGTTGTTATAAAGTTGATGCATTTGACTCTTTAGCACTTGAATTTTTTCTAGAGAATAGGTTCAAGGATGATTGGAGATATGTTTGATTCTTGCTAAGGAAGGAAATGATGATGATGAGGACATAAGGGCTGTTGTGGTAAGTTTGAAGGCCAACCTTTCTTATATAAAGAGTGCTCAACTATGTTTTAAAGTATTAGAGAGTCCTCCCACCACATAATAAAAGCCATCTATTGAAGAGCCTCCTATACTTGAACTTAAACCCCTGCCCTCTCATTTGAAGTATGCTTATCTTGATGACTTGAATTCGTTGCTGGTAATCATTTCTCCTTCCTTTATAGGTGAAATGGAGGAGAAGCTCCTAAGAGTCCTTAGGGAGCCCAAGATAGCCTTTTGATAGAAAATAACAGACATAAAGGAAATTAGCCCCTCCATTTGCATGCACAAAATCTTAATGGAAGAGAGCTATAAGCATTTGGTACAACCACAAAGGAGATTAAATCTAATGATGCAAGAGGTGGTGAAAGCTGAAACCATCAAGCTTCTTGATGCAAGTATTATCTATCCCATCTCTGATAGTAAGTGGGTGAGCCCCGTACAATGTGTGCTAGAAAAAAGAGGGTATGACTATTATTCAAAATGATTATAATGATTTAATACCCACTAGGACAGTGATGGGGTGGAGAGTGTGTATGGATTATCGAAAGTTGAATGATGCTACAAGAAAAGACCACTTCCCCCTTTCTTTTATTGATCAAATGTTGGAGAGGCTTACAAGATATGAGTTTTACTGCTTTTTGATGGATATTCAGGTTACAACCAAATAGCTATAGCTCCTAAGGATCAAGAGAAAACCACATTCACTTGTCCTTATGACACGTTTGCATTTAGAAGAATGCCATTTAGTTTATGTAATGCACTTGCAACTTTTCAAAGATACATGATATTTATTTTTCATGATATGGTTGAACAATTTCTTGAGATTTTCATAGATAATTCTCGATATTTGGATCTTCATTTGATGCTTGTTTATCTAATTTTGATTTGGTGTTTGCTAGATGTGAGGAGACCAATCTTGTTTTAAATTGGGAAAAATGATAGTTCATGGTGTAAGAGGGGATAGTGTTTGGTCACAAAATATCACATAAAAGCAATGAAGTAGATAGAGCCAAGGTCGAGGTGATAGAGAAGTTCCCCCCTCTTACAACGATAAAAGGAGTGAGGAGTTTCTCGAACCATTCCTGGGTTCTACTGTCGGTTTATCAAGGATTTTTCTAAAATTGCTAAACCTCTTCCAAATCTTTTAGTTAAGGATGCACCATTTGATTTTAATGATGATTGCTTACAGGCATTCAAGACTTTGAATGTAGCTATCGGGCTGGTGCTTGGGCAAAAGAAGAACAAGGTATTTCAAACTATTCACTATATTAGTCATACTTTGAATTAAGCACAACACAATTATGCCACAACTGAAGAAGAACATCTAGCGATAGTATTTACATTCGATAAGTTTTATTCATACCTTGTTTTGGTAAAAGTGATTGCTTACAGGGACCACTCTGCACTTAAACAACTGCTTGCAATAAAAGATGCAAAACTAAGGTTGATTAGATGGATTCTTTTGTTGCAAGAATTTGATCTTGAAATTAGAGATAAGAAAGTGTGGAGAATGTTGTAGTATATCACTTGTCTAGGATAGAGAGTCCTAACATTGAGCATGTGAATGTTCCCACTGGTGGAAAATTTCTAGAAAAGTAACTGTATGCCATTACATAGCTCATTAGTTTGCATAATTTTCTAACTATGTTGTGACAGGAGCCCTCCCCCAAGATCTTTCTTTTTATCAAAAGAAAAAGCTCTTATCCAATGTCAAACATTATGTGTGGAAGGAACCATTTTTGTTTAAAGTTTGTACGGATAATATTATGCGACAACATGTGCATGAAGGGGAGATGTAGTCTATTTTGCACCATTATCACGACTAGGAGGGAGGTGGTCACTTTGGTCTCACAAAAATAATGTCAAAGGTACTTAATCCAATTGTTATTGGCCTACTTTATTTAATATACATATGTTTCTTCATGTGAAATGTACTAATGAACTGGTAACATTTCTAGAAAGCATGAAATGCCTTTGAAAAACATTTTTGAATGTGAATTATTCGATGTGTGGGGTATTGATTTTATGGGGTCATTTTCTAGTTCTTGCTCTAATAGATACATACTTGTTGTGGTAGATTATGCTTCTAAGTGGGTAGAGGCGGAAGCATTGAGAAATAATGATGCTAGGATCATTGTAAGTTTTTTAAAAAAATATATTTTCACTAGATATGGCACCCCTAGAGCTATCATTAGTGATGGTGGTACACATTTTTGCAATAAAAATTTGAAACTCTTTTAAGAAATTATGGTATCACCAATAAAATTGTTGCCTCTATCACCCTCAAATAGGTGGACAAATAGAAGTGTCTAATAGGGAACTCAAACAAATTTTGGAAAAAACAGTAAGCTTGACTAGGAAAGATGGGACATTACTCCTAGATGATGCTTTATGGGCTTATAGATCTGCATACAAAACACCTATTAGCATGTCTCCATATAGGTTAGTTTTTTGTAAAGCATGTCATCTCACTGTTAAGCTTGAAGGCTACAAAATTCTTAACTTTGATATGAAATTTGTAGGGAAAAATAGGTAGCTCTAATTGAATGAGATGGAAGAATTCCTGCAATAAGCATATGAAAATGCCAAGTTATACAAGGACAAGACAAAACGATGGCAAGACAAGCGCATCGCAAAGAGAGAATTTGTTGAGGGGGATGAAGTGCTGTTGTATAATTCAAGAATGCGGCTCTTTTCAGGCAAGTTGAAGTCTAAATGGTCTGAGCCCTTTAAAGTGACTAAAGTCTTCTCCTTTAGAGTCATTGAATGTGATTACTCTAATGAACAACACCTTCAAAGTTAATTGGTCAAGATTGAAATACTATTTAGGATGTGGCATTGATCGTTGCATGCCCACTTT